>CAUYQG010042209.1:0-12586 GCA_963574415.1 Tarsius wallacei
CTACAAGGCTCTAGTAACCAAAACTGCATGGTACTGGTACAATAGCAGACACATAGATCAGTGGAAGAGAATAGAGAATCCAGAAATAAACCCAAATACCTACAACCAACTGATCTTTGACAAAGCAGACAAAAACATACCCTGGGAAAAGGACACCCTATTCCTTTGGAATAGGGTGGGAACATTGGATAGCTACGTGCAGAAAAATGAAACTTGATCCCTATCTCTCCTATATGTAAAAATTAACTCTAAGATGGGTTAAAGACTTAAATGTCACACCTGAAAACATAAAAATCCTAAAAGAAATCCTAGGACAAACTCTTATGGGCATCAACCTAGGCAAATAATTTGTGGCTAAACCCCAAAAGCAAATGCAACTAAAACAAAAATAAATAAATGGGACTTGATTAAACTAAAATGTTTCTGCACAGCAAAATAAATAATCAACACAGCACATAGACAACCTACAGAATGGGAAAAGATATTTACAAACTATACTTCTGATAAATAACTGATATCCAGATGCTACTAAGAACTCAAACAAATCAGCAAAAAGAAAAGAAAAGAAAAGAAAAAACCAAATAATCCCATTAAAAGTGGCAAATGACATGAACAGACATCTCTCAAAGGAAGATCTACAAACGGCCAACGAACATATAAAAAAATGCTCAACATCACTCATAATCAGGGAAATGCAAATTAAAACTACAGTGACATACCACCTTCTATCAGTCAGAATGGCCATTATTAAAAAGTCAATAAAAAATAGATACTGGCGGAATGTGGATAAAAGTGAAGACATATACACTGTTGGTGGAAGTGTAAATTAGTACAACTGCTATGGAAAGTAATGTGGAGATTTCTCAAAGAACTAAAGCTAGATCTACCATTTAATCTGGCAATCCTACTACTAGATATCCATCCCAAGGAACAAAGGTCATTATTTAAAAAAGACATCTGCACCTGCATGTTCATTTTAGCACAATTCACAATTGCAAAACATATGGAATCAACCTAAATGCTCATCAACTGGTCAGTCAACATTGAAAATGTGATGTATATATACACCATGAAATACTCTGCTGCCATAAAAAGAATGAAATCATGTCCTTTGCAGCAACATGGATGGGGCTAGAAATCATCATCCTAAATGAACCAACTCAGAAACAGAAAACCAAACCCTGCATGTTTTCACTGCTATGTGGGAATGAAAATGTCACAAAAATGGAAATAATAGACATTAGGAATACTAATTATTGGAAGCAGAGGGGAGAGGAGTTAGGGTTCAGAAACTTCCTTAGGGCACAACATTCACTATCTGGGGAATGGACCACCCGAGACCCAATCCCCACCACGACACAATATGTCCATGTAGCGAACATGCATGTGCACCTCCTGAATCTAAAATAACATAAATAATAAAATAAAAGATGTATGGATTTATTGAAACTTCAATCAGAAACTTAGCAAGGTTTTAATCATATTCAATTTGTTCTAAATTCATTCTGAAGTCTATATG
Organism: Tarsius wallacei; assembly: GCA_963574415.1. Taxonomy (NCBI): domain Eukaryota; kingdom Metazoa; phylum Chordata; class Mammalia; order Primates; family Tarsiidae; genus Tarsius; species Tarsius wallacei. The sequence continues at coordinate 1,520 of CAUYQG010042209.1, forward strand.
AAAGAGCAAAGAACCATTTCCGAAGAAGAAAAATAGAGGGTTTACTGTCCTTACTTTATATAAAGACTATTATCAAACTATATTAAATAAGATGCACAAGATGTACAATAGAAAAATTGGTGAACGGACAGAGTAGACTAGTTAAAGGAACAAAAGTATACAAGTTTCTGATAACTAACCAAGATAAAGTGGCAGATCAGAGAGAAATATATGCCAGAAAAAATGTAATTCATATGAAATAATAAAATTGGATTTTTATCTTTACTATAAAATAAAAAGAAAGAAAGAAAGAATATAAGATGAGGGGGGAAAAGACAAACTCTAGATATCATAATAATTTAAAAATGAAAGTTTATTTTTAGAACTTCAAAAATATAAATATAAATATCTTTCTAACCTGAGTGTGAAAAAGGACTTCCTAAAGAAAACAAAGTCTCTAAGATTAAAAAAAAATACTTGACATATTGGTTTATATTTAGATTAAAAACCTCTCTTCATCAATTCAAATATTTAAAGTCAAAACCTATGCCACTTAATTGAAGTAACTATTTGCAGCATGTGTTATTGATAAAATAGTTTATAGGGCATAAAAGAACAAACCAGTAAGGAAAAAAATCAAACAACCCAATGGCTCAAAAAGTTATTTCATAGAAGATATATGGGCAGTAAATGTATGAAATATATTCAAGATTAGTAATTAGAAAATCAATACTAAAATGAGATATCATTTAATACCTTTTCAATCTGCAAAAATTAAGCAGTCAGACAATTTCAAATGTCAGGTTGTGTAGATCAATGCAGTATAGAATCACTTACACATTGCTAAGACAATTTCAAATTAATTAAAAATGTACTTGGAAAACTATTTGACATTGTCCTATAAAATTTAACATTCGTAGAGTGTGGTAGATTATTTAATTGTCTCAATTTCCTCCCTTCCTTGTGTGTACTTCCCTTAATTGTGTGACTTTACTGCTTCTCCTAACAAGAGCTAGAATTAATTTTACTACCTTTGAAGCAGCATTTGCCCATGTTAACTTGATTTGATCACTGGGACATTAATAATCATGGTGTAAGCAAAAAGCTTAAAAAGCAGATATACTTTGGGCCTGCCATCCCTTGTTATCCCAAAACCACTACTTAAAGCATTGTGTCTGTTCCCCTGGAGGATAAAAGATCACAGGGTAAGAGACCCAAACAGCTAGCATATCTGAACACCAGAGTGAGGGAGCTTCTCAATACTATCCAGGTCGAGTTGCAGCAGTCATGGGTGACTCCAGAACAGATGGACAGAAGAGTTTCCCAGCTGAATTCAGGCCAAATTGCTGGCCCATCACATCATGAGCAAATAAAATAGTGGCTATGTTAAACCACTATATGTTGATGTGGACTGATACACATAAATAGAAAAATGAGGGAAACAATGCTTTACAGCTAGAGTGAGCTTATAGCCTGGTACTGTCTAGGTATATACCTGTACTAATAACTCATTCCAGGCTTAAAGAATGATGATGTCTCACAATTTTATTTCTTATCTAATCCTGCCTACACAGTGTTTAATTGTGAAAAAAAAATACAGACTTCTGATTCCAGCTCCAACATGTGAATAACTTTGAAGTCATCACTCCCATCCTTACACAATATAAAAGCAAGAAAAAGAAACCTCAACAACTTTTCTTTAATGCATCAAAAAACTGAGGTCACAAAGCAAGCCATTGCTCTGAAATCTGGAGAAACAGAAGTATTCAGAGAGATATAGCTGCCAATATTTACTTACCTAGAGCCTAAGCCACAGGAATCCACAAGCTGGTAGGAATTCACAAATGGCTATTTTATAAATTTCTGCAGACAGAATGTGGAATTGCTTAAGAGTGAGAAATTCCTGGGAGCCACATTCAAAAGGGTCCTCCTACATTTACAGAGAAATTCATTCTAGGAATTTCACCATGTTCTTACAGTGAGAAAGTGTTAAAGATTCATGGCTCCATCTCAGGGGAGAGAACACTAGCTATCTTGAAACTCACCCTGACTCATTTCTCTGGCAAACATCAGGTCTTTAAGGGAAGGAATTCCCAAATAGCAATTCTGAAACTTTATCCCAAGATAGGGGAAAGAAATTCCACTGTAGCTCCAACCTTTTCTTCACTCTTATGTAAAAACCAATAACAACAAAGTGAACAATGGGCAGGGCCTCAGGGGAATACATTGGAAAAGTTGCACACAGTGAGTGGAATAAGCTATACCCATGAAGTACAACAAACAGAATCCAAACAGAAGTCCCAAAACATAAACAGGAAACAAAAAACAAAGACACAAGAATAATTTCAAGCTTCTGTTACCTGTAGTTGCGAAAATTAGAAATCACAGCCTAAGTTATAGACAGATTGACATAATCTTCACAGTGAAGGCCTATTTACCTGATATAATATCATGGACTTTAAACAAAAATTACAAGTGATACTAATATCCAAGAGAAAACACAGTCTGAAGAGACAACAGAGACATCATATTCAGACTCAGATAAGACACAGATGTTAGGATTATCAGATAGGAAAAATAGACAACATGTAAAACCAGATGTATAATATTAGTAGAGAGATGAAAACTCTAAGGCAAGCTCAAAAGGAAATGCAGGAGATTAAAACAAGACCCCTACTTATCACCATACACAAAAATCAACTCTAAATGGATCAAAGACCTAAACGTATAGCCTCAAACTATAAGAACCTTAGAAAATGCAGAAGACACCCTTAGGGAAATTGGAACTGGCAACTAATTCCTGATCAAAACCCCAAATGCCCATCCCATAAAAGATAAGGTAGACAAGTGAGAACTCATCAAACTTAAAATTTTCTCCAAAGCAAAAAAAGATAAAAAACCATCAAGAAGGCAGCAGGGAGACGGCCCACAGAATGGGAAAAAATATTTGCCAGCTGTATATCTAACAAAGGTCAGACATACAAGATCTACAAGGAACTCAAATGTGTCAAAAAGAATCAAACGTGTCAAAAAGAAAAAAACAAACAGCCCCATTTAAAAAGTGGGCAAAAGATATGAATAGACACTTCTCAAAAGAAGACATACAAGTAGCCAACAGATACATGAAAAAGTGCTCAGCCTCACTAATCCTCAAAAAAATGCAAATTAAAACCACACTGAGATACCACCTAACTCCCATCAGGACAGCCATCATCAATAACCCAAAAAACTACAGATGCTGGAGAGAATATGAGGAAAAGGGAACACTTCTACACTGTTGGCGGGAGTGTAAACTAATACAAGCTCTGTAGACAAGAGTTTAGTGATTCCTAAAAGATCTAAAAACTGTCCTTCCATACAACCCCACAAACCCCTTTCTGGGAATATACCAGGAGGAACTCAAATCACTCTATGAAAAAGATACCTGCACACACATGTTTATTGCAGCATTATTCACAATAGCAAAAACATAGAACCAACCCTGCTGCCCATTGAAAAAGGACTGGGTAAAAAAAACGTGGTACATATACCCAATGCAATATTACACAGTCATAAAGAAGGACAAAATTATGAATTTTGTAGCAACTTGGATGGAATTAGAGTCTATAATACTGACTGATCTATCACAAAAACAAAGAACTGAGTACCACATGTTCTCACTCATAAGCGTACCCTAAGCAATTATCATAGTACTATAAGAAAAGGATTGGCAGTAGTGGGAAACTGCCTGGGGTGAGGGCACACCTCATCAATAAGGGAACCTGGTCTCAAACCAAGTGAAATGGGGAACAAAGTGAGGCCCAAACCTTACTTACACAATTACCATTTGTATAGCTAACCCTGAATTTTACCCCACATCTTTAAAATAAAGAAAAAGAAAAATTAGCAAAACGAAAAAAAAGAAAAGCAGTCAATAAATGAAGGATACATTGATGAGCTCATCACTAGACTATGCATAACTGAGGACAGAATTAATAACTTGAAGACAGATGAATAACTTGAAGATAGATGAATAGATGACAGAAAAATAAAAAATAATAAAATTTATAAAACATCATTATATAAAGTATAGATATTAATTTAATTATATCAGTATAATCACCCTGCATAAGAATGGTCTAACCACTCTTTAAAAGCTTGACTATCAGATTGAATGAAAAGAAAATACAAACAAACAAAGAGACCTAACCATATGCTGTCTAAAACAAACACACCTTGCCAGGCTGGGTGGCTCAGCCTGTAATCCCACGCTTTGGGAGGCCGAGGTGAGTGAATTGCCTGAACCCGCGGGTTCGAGACCCACCTGGGCAACTTGGCGAGACCTCATCTCTACAATAAATTAAAAAAAATTAGCCGGGTATGGTAGCGCGTGCCTGTAGTTCCAGCTACTTGGAAGGCTGCGGCGGAAGGATCGCCGGAGCCCAGCAGGTCGAGGCTGCGGTGGCTGGGAGCGGCCACTGCACTCCAGTCTGGGCGATCGAGGGGGACTCCAACTCAAAAAAAAAACAACAAACAAACAAAAAAACAGTCCAACTAGGTCAGCACACAAAAACTATTGTCTTTCTGTGTATTAGCAGCAAATATCTTTAAAATAAAATTGAAACAATTTCATTACCAGCAGGATCAAAATAATGTAAAATACTATGAAAATATGAAAAAATTTGAACAAGAAAGTGCTAGATCTCAACAATGAAAGCTACGAAACGTTGCTGAGACAAACCCTAAATACATGGAGAGCATATTATCACATTCGTGGATTGGAAGACTCAGTATTATTAAGATAATCTTTTCTCCAAATGGACTACAGATTTAATACAATCCCACCAAGGCTTTTTTTTCAGGAAACAGACCACCTCATTTTTAAACGTATATGGAAATGTAAAGGACCTGACAAACCCTGAGGAACAAAGTGGCTGGATTCCTGTCTCCTGACTTCAAGACTCACTATCAACAGTAGTGATCGACAATGGAAAGGAGATACAAAGAAGTCATGGAAACAAACTAAATCCACAGACTCATCCACATGGCCAGCTGACTTCCCGCACAAGCCCCCGAAAAGGAAGTCTCTTCAACAGATGCAACTGGATCAACCGGCCTCAGGGTGGGAAAACGTGAGCCCCAAGTGAACCTTGGCCCTGCTTCATCCCACACATCAGCATGATTTCAAGGTGAGTCAGAGTCAAGTGCAAAGGTAAAACTACAAAGCTTCTAGAAAAAGTCACAGGAGAGTCTCTTTGTGCCACTGGGGCAAGTAAAGATTTCTTAAATAAGACCCAAAAGGCCCCAAATTTTTTTTTAAGTTTTTGATATGTGGACCTCATCAAAGTTGTAAAACTTCTGCTTATCAAATGACAAGCCATAAACTCGAGAAGACATTCATAATGCACGTATCTGACAAGACTTGCCGCCAGCATACACCAAGATCTCCTAAGAGACAGAAACAGAAGAAAAGCCCAATCTTTACAAACGTGCAAGACTTGAACAAAACTAGACAGATGGCAGTAAGCGCATGAAAAGCGATCAACATTACTCCTCAGGAAATGCACATTAGAACCAGAATGAGATTTACTTGGTGTTGAAATTTAAGACTGACAGTAATAAATGTTACCAGGAATATGGTGTAACTAGAACCCCCATAAATGCTGAGAACATGCACAATGACACAACCAAGTTTGAAAATTGTGTGGCAGTCTCTTACGAATTTGGACATATACTTGCCATGCTGGTGAGCAATTTCACTCTTGACATTTACCCCAAAGACTTCACAGCAAGATTTGTAATTTCATAGTACATTATAAGTAAACACACAGACAATCTCATGGTAGTTTCACTCGTAATGGCCAAAACGGAACAGTCTAACTGTCCACCCACAGGAGAATGTGGGATACTCGTATAGTTCATATGATGCGGTCCCACTCCATGACTTAAAACTGAACTACCAGCATATGTACCAATATGCCTTAGTAAAAAATATTTACACAAAGCCAGGCACAAATGAGCACATATTGTATAATTCCTTTATATGAACTTCATAAACAAGCAAAAGTAATCTATGGTGATAGAAATCCCAGATGTAGACCAGGCATGGTGGCTCATGCCCGTAATGCCAGTACTCTGGGAGACAAAGGCAGGAGCATTGCTGGAGCCCAGCAGTTTGAGACCAGCCTGGGCAACATAAGCGATACCTCATCTCTGCAAAAAAATTAGCCAGGTGGGGTGGCGTGTGCCTGTAGTCCCAGCCACTCAGCGGTTGAGGCAGAAGGATCACCCAAGCCCGGAGGCCAAGGCTGTGGTGAGCCGTGATCATGCCACTGCACTCCAGTCTGGACAACAGAGTGAGACCCCTAACCCCCCCGCCCCAAAATAACAGACAGAGTTGCTGGGGCAGTGTTGATGACGAGGCAATACAAAGGAAGCTACTGGGGTGAGGGAATGTTTTATGTCCTGATTGGGGTCTTTCATTTCACAGGTCTATGCATTTATCAAACTTTATTTTTTTAACTGAAGACACCTGCGTATCCTTGCATGCAAATTTTACGTCAATGAAAACAAAAAGCATCTCGTTCCTTACAGCCATCTCTCATTGTCCACACTCTGCCTTAGACACAGTCTGTGTTAGAGGAGAGGCTCAGGACTGGGAGGCGCTAGCTCACCTCCTACCGGGAGGCCGGACACGGGCTCTTACCTTGCAAATCCTTGCGGCAGCTCTCCAAGGCCATAGAGTGGGTACAGGTATGGGCTTTTGCCGTACCTTGCCAGAGACTCACTGTAGAGTTTAATCCTACTGATGGTTTCCCTACATGGCTGATCTAAGTAGCTGGAGAAAAGGAAATGGGTATTAGACAAGTTTTCTTTCAGTTTTCTTTCTCGGTGTTCAGTTTCAAGTCTTTCGCGCAAGTGGATTTCAATCCACGACCTTCCTGTTGTATGTAAGAGGCTCAACACAGATTTGCAACTAGAACGACTTCTGTCACAGTATAACATGGCTAGCCATGTGTGTTGTTAGAATTTCCTCTTTGGAGAACTGGGAAATTCAATGAGTGTCCCAAGAAAAATACAAATCTAGAAACCCAAAACTTACTCATCAGTTCTGTAAAGTGCAAGAGCATGACCAGTAAAATCTATAACATCTTGGCCCAAATCAAATTTCTTATACACATCTCGCATTGCGGTCTTCTTAGGATCAATGCCCTCAAAAGTTCTGGGATCGTTTTCATCGAAGTTGGCAACATACACTAGGAATTTCCTGAAGCGACGTTTTTCAAACAGTCCCATTAAACCTAAAAAAGAATTTTTCAAAAAGCACACATTCACAAAAGGACATTAAAGAAAAGAAAGTATGTGAGCAAACTGAAACATGTCACATCAGCTGAGGCCCTTCTATGCAGGTACGATTTAAGATATGAAGTTTAGACAACATGGCTTCTGGTTTTTCAACACTTTAACTGACACAATTACAACAGATCGGTTACACAGTCTTCAATGGTACCATATGGTTACAAGTAACCAATAAACCCGTACTTAATCAAATGAACTATAGGTCCAATTAGATCTCTTACTAGGCACAAAGTAACGATGACTTTGAAGAAGCATTATCCATGACGACAGCCACCTGAATGCGCTTCCTTTTCCTCCCTTGAATGCTCAGATGTACTCTGGCATTTAACAGGAAGGAAGCTTATCAATTACAAATGAATGATGCCAATAACAAACTAACCACAATGAAATTTAGATGCTGATGGTCAGTTTAATTAAGATAATCCACTGCTTTTTATACCGAAACAACACAGCTGAAGAGAACGTACAAACTACCGCTTTAGAAATCCTCAACTCAGCTGGGCTTGGTGGCTCAACCTGTAATCCCAGCATGCTGGGAGGCCAAGGCAAGTGGACGGCCTGAGTCCGTGGGTTCGAGACTACCCAGGCAACTTGGCGAGACCTCATCTCTACAATAAATAAAAAACTAGCTAGCTAAGAATATATCATATAACACATATGACATACAAAATAAGTGTTAACCAACTGTATGTTGTCCGTAAGGCTTTTCTGGTCAACAGTAAGCTATCAGAAGTTAAGTTTTGGGATCGCCAAAAGTCTTCAATCTAGAATCTCTCAAAATCATCCATGAGGTTTGTAATCAACTTCTAAAATCTTGTCAATGTTGGTATTCTGGCCACCTCCCATGAATCATGAATGTTTTTTTTAACAGCATCTAGAATGGTATGTCCTCATCCTTTCCAGAAGGATTCATCACTGTCTATGGTAGCGCTAGCCTTATAAAATGTGTGTGCTTTTTTTTTAAACACTGAAAAGTTGGCATTTATTTTTCTCAAAAACAAGTGCTGAGACATCTATATTTAAAGACTAACCAATGACATCAGACATTGGATTTAACGGTTCACACAGTGGTCACAATTCCAAAAATCTCTATATAATAAACCTAGAAATTTACTCCAAAAGTCATGCTTAGGCAAAGCTTGCCTGAAACTGATCAGGTGCAACATATACAAAGACATATATACCACATTCTAGCACAAAAATTTTTGAAAAATATATGGAGGAGTCAATCATTTATATTTATAAAAAATACTGTTCTATGAACAAAATAATTCAGAAAAAGGTGATCAGAGTATAATTGCTCACAGATAAGGCAACTGATGCCCTGGTATCTCAAAATCCTTTACAAAAGGAGACACAGCATCGTTCTAGTCGGCGGGTTTTCTTGTATGTTACTTTTTTTCCTTCTTTTTCTTTTCCTCTGCTTCCATCTTAAGCTCAATTTCTTCAGCTGTAAGAGCTCCCAGTTTCTTATTCTTTGCTGTCCTATGGTGACAGCCGCATGAATTTTAGTTTCAGCCGAAGTGTTCTTAAGGTTTCACCGCTGGTTTTTCTTCAGGTGAAACAAAAGCTGTGTTTCTTTCCTCTGTCTCTTCCTGAGAGCTTCTGCCTGTTTAGCCTCGTTGCTTCCATTTTCTGTCGCTTCTTCGGGTTTGCCTTTCCAGCTGCGGTGGTGGGGATGGTGTATATTCTTTCCTAACAGTTTTTTTCTTTGGTTCCTTGTGTTTATTCACATTTTTATGTTTGAACTGTGGCAAAATCTTTCCCAACTTTGTGATCGCAATTCAGAATCTTTTGCCAGCTCTCTTTTAATCCTTAAAGTTTTAATGTTATAAATTGGATGAACATTCTTCATAGTATCTGGAACTTTTCGAACCTCTTTTAAGTCACTAAAAGGTCCAATGGCTGAACTGTTTCCCTGAACCATAATGTAACAGTTCATTAGAGTTCCAAGGCCTTCCATGTAGATCCTTTGCAACCAATAAGCTGTTATCTTCTTTTTGCAAATCTTTCTTTATTTCTCACTAAAGAACCTATTTTAATTATGTCAACATCTTATCATCCTGAAGAACTCACAGTGCCTACGCAAATGAAGCACTCCTTGCTAACAGTCTTATTAGCGCTCTGGCCCTGATGATGACAAGTGGATCACAAAGTCTTCCTTGTAGTACAGTCAGGCCGCCCTCAAACAGGTCCAGGCTTGCATTCACATGATGTTCGTTCCTGGCTTTCTGCACCAATGGCCAACACTCTTTCAAGTAAGTGTCTCTATATTTTGGAAACAAAGTTGCATAACTGCTCTCTTCCAAAAGTCCTCTGGGATTGTCCTCTTTGGAAAAAGTTGGTTCCTTCCAACCATCAGGAACAGTGATTCACCTTGGTTCTCAGGCTTCGGCTTCTGGTAATGAAATTCACTTTTTCCAGCAATTTTTCTGGCCGACTCAGTGTGGAAGACACCATTTCAAATTCTTTCATGAAATGTATTTCTTAAATAAGACTTGAAAGTCTCAGACAAGCAGTCATTTAGACTCCTTGATCCAGGAGCAAGAATGGATGATGCTGTGTTAGCAGGCATGGAAAAAGAATCCTTTGTATGTCTCCATTAGAGCTCTTGAGTGACCAGGCACACCGTCAAGGAGCAGGAATATTTTGGAAGGAATCCTTTCGCCTGAGGAGAGGAGGTCTCATGCTGTAAACAGATGTGCTGCCACCCACGCCTTGTTGTTCCATTAGATTTAGCATCATTCACAAGGACCCTAGGACTAGAATGGCCAAGGGGCCCCAGCTTCAACTTTAAGTCACCAGCTGTGGTCCCAGAGTGTCTGCCCGTCCTTTGAAGTCAGGCACTGACTTCCCCACAGCTGAAAGTCCTAGAGGACCTTTTCTTCCAATGTAATGCTGTTTCGGCTACACGGAAGATCTGTTCTCTCAGCCTTCGTAGGACAAGGGAGTCAGGCAGGGCCTCGCTCTGGAGGAGGCTGGGGCTTAAGGGAAGGCTGTGGCTGATCTGATTTTCATCCAGACCACCCAAATGTTCTCTTTTTCAGCAGTGAGGGCTGTTTCACTTTCCCACCTGTTTGCTCACTGGAGTGGCACTTTTAACTTCCTTCAAGAACTCTTCTTTTGCTTTCACAACTTGGCGCAAGAGGCCTAGATTTCAGCCTATTCCAACTTTCCACACACCTTCCTCACTAAGCGAAATCATTTCTAGCTTTTGATTTAAAGTGAGAGATGTGTAACTCTTCCTTTCATGTGGACACTTAATATTAACTGGACTAATTTCAACATTGTTGTGTCTCAGAGAACGGAAAGGCCCAAGAAGGAGAGACAGAGGACCAGAGTCATGGAGCAGTCAACACACAGCGTTTATCAACTAAGTCCACTGTCTTATATGGGTACATTTCACGTCACTCCAAAACAATTACAATAGTAACATCATAGATCACTGACCCATAACAGACACAACAATGAAAAAGTCTGAAATAGCAGGAATTACCAAACTGGGGCACAGAGACAAAAATGAGCATGTGCTATTAGAAAAATGGTGTCCGCGGGTTTGAGACCCGCCTAGGCAACTTGGCGAGACCTCATCTCTACAATAAATCAAATATCAGCCGGGCGTGGTAGCGTGCACCTGTAGTTCCAGCTACTCGGAAGGCTGAGGCGGAAGGATCGCCAGAGCCCAGCAGGTCGAGGCTGCGGTGGCCAGCAGCGGCCACTGCACTCCAGTCTGGGCGACAGAGTAAGACT
>CAUYQG010042211.1:0-16497 GCA_963574415.1 Tarsius wallacei
GAACTACAGACGTGCGCTACCACGCCTGACTAGTTTTTTGATTTATTGTAGAGATGAGGTCTCGCTTGCCCAGGCGGGTCTCGAACCCACCGGCTCAGGCAATCCACTCACCTCAGCCTCCCAAGGCGTGGGATTACAGGCGGAGCCACCGAGTCCGGCTTGTAAGCATATTTTAAAATGTTTCGATTCTGAAAAAAATACTTCAAATGTAACTTTAATCATCCTGCTCATGCTCCTTACACCTACAGAAAAGACCCACAAATATATCCTTTGGGAAAAATAAAAGAGTGAGGCATTTATAAATGGCTGGAGGGAAAAAAAATTTAAAAATATATATGAAACAAAATAATGTGGTATGGTTAAAGTAACTCATCCATAGCCAGTCATCTTATTTATAATGATAACCTTTCTTTATATTTTGTAATAATTTCACATTCAAAAACTACTATTTTTATAACCTATCACAATCAATATATTTTAGGTGTATGTCAGAAGCCTTAGGGAACCATTGTTGTTTTATAAATCTGTTAAGTGAAGGTCACAGAGGGAAAGTATATCGCCCCAGTTTGCGTACATAAGTGTTTGAGAAAGAAACACCTTATTCCTTACATATATTGGAGTGGATTTTAGGTAAAGTAGAAATGAGAGCATATTGTTACTTTATGTATTTTTAAATTCCTTGTTTTGTTTGATAATTGCTTGTGGATTATGGGATAAATCATACTTCATGTAGGCAGTTTGTACACACACAAAGCAAGAATATCTATTTCCAAAGCAAAAAGCATTTTGAATATTAAAAGGCAAAAAGGGAACTAAAAATAACTACAGAAAAAGTAGTATTAAAATTAACCAATGAGCTAAAATAGTAGAGTATACTTTAATCATAACTACCAGCTGGTCTAAGACACTGGTCTTACCTGGGCAATTGCACTGGCCTAATAACTGTCCTCAGTGACCTTAACTGATAAAGTTTTTTGACCTGTCTCTCCCCTATTAAAATCTTCTGTTGCCTTTTCTTTTTTCTTTTTCTTTCTTTCTTTCTCTTTCTTTCTTTCTTTCTTTCTTTCTTTCTTTCTTTCTTTCTTTCTTTCTGTCTTTCTTTCTTTCTTTCCTTTCTTTCTTTCCTTCTTTCTTTTTTCTTTCTTTCTTTCTTTCTTTCTTTGTCTTTTTATTTTTATTTTTATTTTGGTAATTTGTCTAGAATGCAAAGTCCTTATCTTTTACCCTGACTGGTACTGTCATATGTAATCAGATCCCTACCCACATTTCAACCCCATCTCATACCTCAACCGTCTAACTTTCCACCATGCAATTCTCCAGTTCCCCTGGTCTTTTGGCTCCTCCAGCAAGTCAAACTATCCCTATGTTAGGGCCTTTGCATTAACTATTTCCCCTGTCTAAAATATTTTCCTCCTGATCTACAAATTGTGGTTCATTTCTATCATTCATATCTCAAACAAAATTGTACCAACCATGAATGTCTTCCCTGTATCACAAAGCCTGAAGCAGCCCCTTAATCCAGTCTCTGTCATGATATTTTTAAAATCTCTTCAGAAAATATGTTCCCATATGATTTGTTTGTGCTTTTTTTAATTGGTTATTAACCTCTCGAGAATATAAACTTCATTAGATCTGAGGTCATAACATTTATGATCATTACTGTGTCCTTAGGGCTTTGAACTATATCAGAAAACCTGAGACATTCCATTAATATATATTCATATTTGTAAATAAATAAATAAATATCAATAACAATGAACATATATCAAATATAATTAGATTGTTGCTAGTAAATATGTTAGTAGATGATACAATTGCTAAGTGTAAATGTTCAATGATTTTAGTTATAAGCTGATCTTCATTTCCAATAAATGTTGACTTTTGTTATATCAACTTAAGAATTCTAGCATGACTTTGGGTATACCTAGTAAGCATAAATAAATGTTAATTATTATTTCTTTCATCACTAAACCAAGGCTGGGGTGATGCTTCAGAGTGGGCATAGCCACACTGTGTCTTTGAAAGCGAGAAGTAAGAAGTATATGGACTAATCTATTTTTGTTTACCAGTTTTATTACCCCAAGGTAATCATATGTTTGGAAAAAATAGGTACTGTTCTAAAAATTAAAGCTAACAATCAGTACGATCATGAAAATGGAAACTGAACATATTATAATTTATTTAAAGTGTTAAACTTAGAATTATTGTTTTTTTTAACTAATAACATCTCCTTGTAATAATCAGTTTTTTTTTCCTCCCATAAAATCTGTCAAAGATCAGGTCCAGCAAAGCTTGCATAAAGGCTTATCTCATTTAAAAATTAATGGGTTTTATACATGAACATACACAAAATCATTCTAAGTAGCATGGAAGACTCACTTTTATTTATAAACTCTCATCATATTTCTGATTTTCTTTGCTTAAATAATACATTGTGTATTTATTTTTCAAAAAATTATCCAGCAAAGACTTTGTGCTACAAGTGGTTTCATATGTGTCTCATTTAAAAACATTCTATAAGATGTTTTAGCAAAATATATGACAGTTAAAAGGCTGCCCTTGCCTACTTCATAATCATTCTAAAAGCTTTAGCACAAACCAAAGTCCTCGAATCTTCCCTAAGGACAAACTATTTTTATGTCAATCTTAGCTAAGCAGGAATATTGCTATATTAGCATTCCAATCAATCCTTCAGTGGAATGGGAGTGAGGAAATAAACACCTTTTTGTATGTCTGTTTGTGTATTTATTGTCATCTGTCATTTAATGGTAGATATCCCTTCAACAAGGAAATTTCTTGAATGAACATTTTTTACAATATTAGAATAACAGACAAAAGACTTTTTTTGGTGCTTCAAGTGAGGACGAAAGACTTGAATTTTTAATTCCAAGTGGAATTCAGATTTTTTAGCTATTCAATTTCAAATTGCAATTAGTTAATTGATTAGCATGAATAATTAATGCCATATTAAGTCCTATTGAAAAAAAGAGTGCAAAAACAATGAGGACATTTATCCTCCAGAAGAGGATGGAAAAATAGACTACACAAAGGAAAAGACAGGGGTGCTATTATGGAAAAAACAGTAAAAAAGGAGTCTTGATTTTCAAAATTTTCTAATTTTACTTGAGATTGCTTTTGCTAAGTTGTACAGATGACTGAAAATAGAAATTCTAACCTGAAGAGTTTTGACATATAACTACAAGTAGGCAGCTTATATCTTATTATTGATGATAAAAAATGGAATAAATTAGTTGATCTGTGAGCACTGTCAATGGGGGTTGACAAGGCAAACTGAATAGTTATAGCATGATTATTGTAACTCTCACCTCTAAGGTTAGTTACAATCATCACAATGATCACAGAAGGAAAATAATGTCAACATACATAGACTAGTATATTCTTGCTTAGAATGCATATATAGTTGTAAAAAGTCTATCTTGTTTTTTTCTTTCAAAAGACATGAGCTTAAAAATGTGCCCGCCCACCCCATTGTCACACTATAATGTAGTACTGGGATAGCAAAATCCTCCCATCATATCTATTGAGTTTTTTTGGGTACTCTTTTAAAGCTTTTAATCATCATAAATAATAGCTAAGTAAATGCAAGGCACTTGGACAATCTTTAGCTTAATGTGTTCAAATCCACAGTTGGCACTTCATTTCTTTTCATTTAAAAATAAATCTATCTTGTCTTGATAGGCTCTACACAAATACACACACCTAGAAATATAAATCACAGCAACACATCCAGAATGATGAGATCTGCTTGTTACCTTTATAAGAAATAAACCATTTTCAGAAATGTCTTAGAACCTTTTTTTTATTGAGTCAATATATATTCTTAAAACAATTCACAGTCATACTCTACTTGAATAAGAATTTCCCAAAACAGTTTTATAACTTTTTTCGAGAGGATTTCCATAAACAGATGAGTAACTCTTGAATATTATTAAGGGTTTTTTCTTCAGAAGAGAAGTTTCCTGTCAACTGTAGCTAATAGGTAATTTTATGTACACAGTTTCCTGTGCATGATTCCATGCCTTCTACATTCGTATTTTAATTTTTGGAGAAAACCTAGAAAATATGAACTATGACATAATGTTGGCAACTCTTTAAGCATAGCTTTGTAGATAACAGCCTATCTATCTAACATCTCCACTTCAGTTACAAAAGTAAAAGCACTAGGTTACTGACATGAAAATTCAACTATAATGTCCCTGAAGAGAAGCTGTATGTCTTAGGAAAAAACCAGAAATACTGACTTAACCATCAAAGTGCATCAAAATAATAGTAAGCTTTCAAAATTTGCTATTTTTCTTAATTAAAAATAAAGACTTACTTGCTTTGTTTTTCCATGCTGGCTACCCTGAGGCGTTCCCATCTTGAATTTAGGAGATTCATTTGTTCTTGTACTTCAGTGGCTTCATCTTCTGGCAATTTCCCTGTTCCAATCAGTTGGCTTCCCAATTGTAGAACATTACCAACTCGTCCCTGGTGGGCTGTCAAATCCATCATGTACCCCTGATAAATAAATAAGTGAATAATTGCAATTAGGACTTTAGGTAAATTATTGTTGCTTTTAATTTTATCTCTTGCAATTTTAAACTTGTAGCCTATTCAGATTTATACTCCCTGTAAAAAAAATTGAATTTTGATTTAAGGAAAGTCAATACCATTTTTAATATGAATTAAGGAAAATTATTTGGGTGACCCTCTGTAGAAACATATCTTGAGATAAGGCTTTCAGTGCAAGTAATTTCTTATGGAAGAGCTCCCAGAAAGGGAGCTGAAGAAACAAAAAACAGGATAGGGAAGGAAAGGAAGTCAAGCAAGTGTATCATCTTGAGGAACAGACTCTGACTGAAGGTGGTTAAGCCCAATGCCATACGGGTACTCAAGAATGTAAGTTATGCCTCAGTCTTGCCTTGGCACGAGAGAAGGAAGCTGGGCTGTCATATTACTGTACGAATCATTGGCAAACCAGATATAAACACCTGCAAAAGATATATTCTGCAAAAGATAACTTCAAAATCTAGCTGTTGGAATGCCAAGGACATGAAAGTATTTCTTTCTCAAAATAAAAACTATATTCCTTAAATATAATGATCTAATTGAGTAGATAAGAGAAAAGCCCTGTCATTATGATAAGTCATGGGCTTAGTTTCCTAAATCAATGTTTGGGTTTACCTCATGGGTGTGGAATTGTTCTTTCACTTCTTCTACATCATTTGAGATCTCTCCTTGTGCTTGCAATGTGTCCTCAGCAGAAAGAAGCCATGAGAGTACTTCTTCTAAAGCTGTTTGGTAACGGTCCAGGTTTACTTCAGTCTCCATCAATGAACTGCCAAATGACTTGTCTTCAGGAGCTTCCAAATGCTGAACAATAAAATAAATTGGATGTTATACAATTAATGTCTTTGCAGTCTGTTCTAGCACATTAAATGATAAATAGAATGAAATATTTAAAATGCTAGAGATGTTCACTTGTATTATCAGAGACATGAACAGCAGAAACATATAATAGTGAGCCTGCATTTTAACATCCTCACAAATATATACACAAATTTTCAAATAGCATTTGAAATCCACACCAAGGTAATATTTTACTAAAGCCTTTCGGAGTTACTACAAAAAGTTAATTAGTATATCAGCTCTTCATATTGCATTTTAAATGCTATAAATTTTCATCTATAGGTAATTTTTTCATTTTTTATTTACAATACTTTCCATATACATTATTAGATTTAAATTTATATACTTTTGCAATAGCATTAAATGAAACATCTCTTCCTGAGAAGTCCCAGGTAATAATACATTTTTAAAGGTTTACAGATCAGTAAAGATAACAGTAAGAAAATAATGTACTGGTATCTTTTTAGAGTGATTTGAGTTCTTCAGGGTATATATGTTTATCACAGCATTGTTCACAATAGCAAGAACCTGGAAGCAACCATGCTGTCCATCAAAAGAGGACTGAATTTTAAAAATGTGGTACATATACACGATGGAATACTACGCAGCCATAAAAAAGAACAAAATCATGAATTTCGCAGCAACCTGGATGGAACTAGAATCTATAATAATGAGTGACCTCTCACAGAAACAAAGATCTGAGTATCACATGTACTCACTCATATAGTAAACCTTGAACATCAAACGTATTACTATAAGAAAATGACTGACAGTGGTGGGAAACTATGGGACGGGAGGGGGAGGGGGTTGGGATTAATGGTAGTCGATATCTGTCTGGGGATGAGGAGATATCTTATCAACAAGGGTGCCTGAACGAAGCATATTTGTATACCTAACCCTTAACTGTACCCCACAATATCATAATAAAAAGTATTGAAAAAAAGAAAAGAAAAGGAATGTCAAAAAGAAATTCTCGCTAATGTAAGAATATAAAGTAGCCATCAGGTGTAACATGTGAGATCACTGTCAAAAAATAAGGTAGTCACTGAGGTGAGTGGAAGTGGATTTGGAGATCAAGGGGGGTGGTTTTGTTTATTGTTCTTGTTGTTTTAAGATGGTTTAAGAAGGTAGAGACATGCATATATATATATATATATATATAAAGGGAAAAAATGTGATAGAGAAGGAGGATTGGAGGTACAGGAATAAAAAAGACTGGCTGACAGAGTTTGGTCCCTGAGGAAGTAGGAATGAGGGAGACTCAGGCTCACAACACCGAAAGAAATGAAGGAAGAGGTCCAAGTAAAGAGAAGAGCATAGGCCACTGGCAAGGAAGTACGTACCTTTCCAAATCCCAGTTTTGTTTGTTTCTGTTTGCTTATTTGTTTGTTAGTATTTTTGAGATGGCAGAGATATGGTTAAAAAAATTGGAGCAGATATCAGAAAACTGAGACTCTAAACCTGTCTTCATCGCTAACAGCCATGAATACATCAGTATGCTTTTTCAGAGTTATCTCTCAGGGCAATTGACTTTCTAGAGCCCTTTTCTGACTGATATCACAGTCATAACCATGGTCTCAACAACACTGCACACCTGCTGTCGTCGCGGCATTGTGGGAGATGCCAGAGGCTCTAACGTAGAGACGAGAGCTCAACACTCACCTAGTAAAGGAGACAGACACACTCAAGACAGCATAGATACATCATTTTATTGAGAGTTTTCCAAGTACCAGGCTGTTGCTGGCATTCACTTTTTAGGTTTCACAACAGCATGTTTCATCCCCATTTAACAGATAAGGAGACAGGAGCAGATGGATTCCAGATGTGGCTGCTTTTGATCATTAAAATGTAACAAATAAACCACAATGATTGGTATAAAGTATTACAAACGTTCAGAGGAGAGGTATATAGCCTATCCTGATGCGATGATGCTTCAGTTGGGTCAAAAAGAATGGGTAAAGAAGATAGCGAGATGAAGTAGTAGAAGAAAAGAATTCTAGGAGGAGAAGACAAGGGAAACAAAAATTTAGAAATGGGGAACATGAAATGTGGTGCATATACACAATGGAATATTATGCAGCCATGAAGAAGGACAAATATATGGACTTTACAGCAACTTGGATGGATTTGGAGTTGATCATACTCAGTGATCTATCACAGAAACAAAGCACAGAGTACCATATGTTCTCACTCATAAGCAAACCTTGAACAATTATCATAATAACATAAGAAAGGGATTGGCAGTAGCGGAAAACTGCTAGGGAAATGTGGGCGGGATTGGCAGTTGAGGGAAACTGCCAGGGAAATGGGGCACACCTCATCAACAAGGGTACCTGCATAATGTACATTTGTATACCCAACCCTGAATTGTACCCCACGTCTTTAAATTTTAAAAAAGATTTTAAAAAATAGTATAAAAAAGGGATTGGCAATAGTGGTAAACTGCCGGGGGGGTGGGGAGATTGGCAGTTGAGGGAAACTGCCAGGAGAGGGAGGGACACACCTCATCTTCAAGGGTACCTGCATAATGAACATATGTATACCTAACCCTGAATTGTACCCCATGTCTTTTAAATAAAAAATTTAAAAAATGAAAATAAAACAAACAACAGATAATGGTGAGGATGCAGAAAAAAGAAATGCTTCTACACTTCTAGTGGGAATGCAAACTATTTCAACCTCTATGGAAAACAGTGTGGCAATTTCTAAAAGAACTAGAAATTGACCTTCCATATGACCCAGCAATCCCCCTACTGGTAATATACCCAGAAGAACTCAAATCATTTACAAAAAAGATATCTGCACATGCATGTTTATTGCAGCATTATTCACAATAGCAAAAACATGGAACCAACCATGCTGCTCATTGAAACTGAACTGGATTTTTAAAAAATGTGATACACATACACAATGGAATATTATGCAGCCATAAAGAAGAACAAACATATGGATTTCACAGCAACTTGGATGAATTTAGAGTCTATCATACTCAGTGATCTATCACAGATACAAAGAACAGAGTACCACATGTTCTCACTCATAAGTGGACTCTGAACATTTACCATAATACCATAAGAAAGGGATTGGCAGTAGCGGGTTACTGCTGGGGTCGGGGGAGAGGGCACATAACATCAAAAAGCGTACCTGATCTCAAACCAAGCAAAGTGGGGACCAAAGAGAGGCCCAAACTTTACTTGTATGAAGTCTACTTGTATACCTAATCCTGAATTGTACCACACATCTTTAAAATAAAATATATTTTTAAAAAGAGAATCTCATGTCTATTAAAAAAAAAAAAAAGGAAAGAAAACCAACAAGCTTTTTGTGAAATTCAGTCTGTAACTTGTAGTTATTACATATGCTCTTACTGACTCACCTACCTGTCCATAAAGAATTAAGAAGGAATATCACGGAGAAATTTCTATCTCCTGTGTAAATAGAGAGAGCTACTATGGGTCTAGCTAAAGGATCATTCCTACTTTCTTTAGTGCTGTTTATAAATGATGATGCTGACATAAAAATGAAGAAATAAATACATCAGGAAAAACCATAAAAGTACCATTAAAATATTTTTACTTCCAAAGAGCATATTCCTACTGAATATTATTATGGGTGGTGAGAGTGGAAATAAAATATTCTGTGAGAGGAGGTTCCTCATCTGTCCCTTAAAACATTTATTTATGCCAGAGTCATAGGAATACAGGCCATTTATTTAGTATAGACCAAGCCCTGTGCCAGGGATTCAAGCATGAATAATACATGGTCCCTGCCTTCACAAGACTCATATTTTAATTAGAGAAACTGACTAAAGGAAATAAAAAATAACTACAGGACGTTGTGATCATTACTAGGAACATGTCATGGAGAAAGTAATGGTTAGAAGCCAAGAAAGAACAGTCAGATAAAAAAAAGTAGTGAACTGTTCTAAACTGAGAGAAAGAGCATATGCAAAATGCAAGGACATGTGCCTAATAGCCTGATCTATCCAAGGGGGTAGCCGACAGTTTCATATGACCAGAGTGCTGCAAACCTTTGACCAAAGGATGGAGAGGTTATGCAATGGATAAAGTTGTCAATGTGCAAACCCTATGCTGACCTCCAATTGATGATCTCATTATTTATTTCCTGTCCATCACTCCATTTCTGCACTCCCTTCTCTCCTTAATTACCAATTTTAAATGCTGTGAGCCATCATTCTAATTGCTGTTCACAGATGCCCTCCAATCCTTTGTCCCTTTCTTCCTGTGCCACATTCCCACAGCAAAACTCAAACCTTGATTAGTCAAACTCTCCTTCCTTGTCCATGGCTACAGCAGAACAGCTGAGCATGGTTGGAGGAAAAACAACACAAACAAACATAATCTTATTAGCACTAGCTTTCTCATGCAGACTTGTCTCACTTTAAATTTTCAACTATAAATCTCAACAATACAATGACATTTTTCTGGAAAGTTTGCCCTTCCTTTCAACAATTTATTTCACACCTTCCTTCTTTTCAAGCATTCAACAACTCCTCCTCACCCATCTCCTTTATTGCAGTGAGAAAATAATAGAGATACAAAAAAAGAATTACACAATTTCCCACCACTCATTTATACAACCTTACTTGCATCTGTGCCTATCAGGGGGGACCCAAAGAAACCCAGAATTTATTCATTAAAAAATTGTGTATTTAGCCAGGCACAGTGACTTACCCCTGTAAACCCAGCACTTTGGAAGGCAGAGGCAAGAAGATTGCCTGAGTCCAGGGATTCAAGTTACCCAACCTGGGTAACTTGGTGAGACTTTGTCTCTACAATAAATCAAAACAATTACTGGGGTATGGTGGTGCAGGCCTGTGGTTCCAGGTACTTGGAAGATTGAAGTAGAAGAATCACCTGAGCCCAGCTAGTCAAAGCTGTGGTGGCCGTGAGCATGCCACTGCACTCTAGCCTGGGTGACAGAGTGAGACTCCAACTCAGAAATAAAAATAAAGATTGTGTATTTATTCTTACATGTTTAAACTTCAGTCACCTTCAAAGTATTTTCCATTTGATGCAATGCAACCATTGAGATGCTTTTTCCACTGCTCAAAACAGTTTTGAACTCAACAATTTTGATGCCTTTTAGTGTTTCTGCCATTTTTTGTTTGTTTGTTTGTTTGTTTTTGTCTCACCTCTTCCTCCACAGCAAAAGTTTTCCCATTGAGGATATTTTTCATCTAGGGAAACAAACTAAAAAGGTTGCTCAGGGTGAGATCAGATGGGAGGATGGGGGATGGGGGTCATGTTGTTTTTGGTCAAAAATTGCTGAACATTCAGTGCAGTGTGGGGCAGGTGCACTCCTAAATCACCCATCATGAATGGGCAAACGTGGTGAAAGAATCTCCAAAAAGATTCACTGAAGCCGAGCCCAGCCTCTCACAACAATGCTAGCTGGTACTGATGCCAATGGGTTCCTAGAACACTTACCTGGTGGGGAAAGCTTGTACTACAAGGGCCCATCTTCCAAAACAATTTCGGGTTTTGTGTCTTTTTTGGGGGGGTGTCCCCCTCATATAATCTGATTTCTGTCTTGTAAAACTGGATAAACAATAATTGTTCATCTCCTTTCCACTTGTACACAGGTTCCCATCCTCTCCTGCCTACGCTGGCTAGAACATTAACTTATGAAACTATCCTATTTCACTCTCTCCTACATCAATCTTTCCCTTTCTACTAACTCCTTCCCACCTAAATTCAAACCTATCAGAATGTCACATATTGAATTACTCTTCTTTATCCCATGGACCACTCCAGTTGCTACACCATTTTTACATTTTTATTATAGCAAAATTCCTTGAATGTATTCCTTATATAAATCCTCTCCACTTTTCTACTGCTTATTCTCTTTTTAATCTGCTTTAGTTGGATTTCATCTCCATCATGACACTGAAATTACTTTTATCAAGGTCTCCAACTGTCTCCATTTTACCAAATGAATGATCAATCCCCAATTTTCATCTTATTCAACCTATTAAAAAAACAAAAAACAAAAAAAAATTTCCCTTCTCAAATCATATCCTTTATGGGGCTTTGAGGACTTCATCCTCCCTGGTTTTTCCTCTAGCTCAATGGCCACTTCTTCACAGTCCTCTCTGCTGGTCCCTCTTCTGCTTCTGATCTTAGTGCCTTAAGGACCTATCACTGGCCTTCTTCTCTAATGACACACTTTCCCTAGTAGCTCACCTAGTCCTGGAACTTTGAACACTATCTATACAGCAAGTTTTATCTCCACTTTCATTAGTCATTTATTGCTGCATAACAAGTTACCCTCAAATTTAGAGGCTTAAAACAACAGACATTTATTATCTTAGTTTCTGTGGATCAGGAGTCTGAAGACAGCTTAGCTGGTGCAGTCTCCCTTGAGGTTGCAGTCGTCTGAAGATCTGATGGGCAGAAGGATCTGATTCCCAGGTCATTCACAGAGCTCTTGCCAGGTCTTATTTCCTCACCAGAGGGGCCACTCCACAGGCCTGCCTCACAACATGGCAGCTGACTTTTCCCAGGCTGAAAATTCCAAATGAGAGCTAGAGAGAAAGAGTGCTCAAGACAGAAGTCAAAGTCTTTGTGTAACCCAATCTTGGGCATGACATCTCATTACTTCTACCATAGTCTCATCATTAGAAGCAAGTCAGTCTTTCCAGCCAACACTCAAGGGGAGGTGATTGCTCAAGACCACGAATCAGGAGATGGGGACCAATGAGAACTATCTTAGGGACTGCCTACCATACTACCTCTTTCTCCCTTTAGCTCAAGACTCATAAATCCATTGGGCTTGAGCCTCCAGTAGGGGCCAATATGTAGTCTTTAGCCTTACTATGATGCTGCCTCTGGTCTAAAGCACTGGAGTGGAGGGTTGCAAGGGTAGCATTAGCAGCAGATGTTCTTAACCCCCTGTTCACCTACCTCCACTGACAGAATGGTCACCCCACCCCTTCCACAGGCTCCATGTATCTCCTCTGAGAGATTTTTGAGATCTTTGCTCTACAACATTTAACCTGGCCCTTCAATTGATGCCCTTGCCTCTGATCAATGGGCCATATCAGCCCCAAGGCACAGTCTATGAGGAACAAATCCTCACATCGTGAACAGAACTATTCTTACTCTGCCAGTAGGTCCTTGCTTTTCCTCCCCATTGGTGGTAACACATAGAAGGCAGTGATGAAGTCAATGTTGAAAGAGATCACATTTTAGGAATGCAATGATTACAACCTAAAAGAGTTGAAAAGAAGATGTAGTTGGAAGACATGGTGCTTACATTTCCATTATAAAATCCTGAAAAATAAATTTAACATGATTAGAAAATAAAATATGGTTAACTTTTACCTGCATTCTCTGGGTAAGACTTGGATTTGCAGTTATCCCCAACAAAGCACAGTGACAACTTCAACAGAGTCGTTGAAGAGACTGCAGAGGATAGATGATGCAGGAACATGAGTAATGAAACAAGCACTGAATAAATAGCATAAAGGAAATGCAGACAGAGGCAATATTTATTTATTTCAATACGAGTCCTAAGAGCCATGACATTTTGAGTAATAACAGCATTGATGTCTTCTTCTCATTGTAGGTTGTTATAAACTGATTATTTATGCCCCCATCCCAAATTTATATATTAAAGCCCTACATTAGGGCTTTGTGATAGAATTAGGACGTGGGGCCTTTGGGAGATAATTCTGTTTTATATGAGTTCATGAAGATGGAGCCCCCATGATGGGATCAGTGTCCTTAATGCCCTTATTAAAAAAGGAACAGAGATCAGAGTTCAGCCAATCTCAATCTCTCTCTCTCTTCCCCTCTCCATCTTCCTCACTCTTTCTCTCCCTTCCCCCCATCTCCCCATTATGTGAGGCTACAGGAAGAAGAGTCCAACTGCAAACTAGGAAAAGGGCCCACACTAAGGACTGTATTGGCCATGTACATTGGTTTATGTCACTCCTCTGCTAAATAAATAAATAAGCAAAATAAAACCCCACAATTGCTTCTCATCACACATAGAGTAAAATCTAAAGCCTGAAATACCAACCTCCAGCTCATCTCATGTCTTCCTCCTTTCTCCTCACTCAGGAGTACAACAAACACCACCTCCCCAGAGATACCTTCCCTCTACTCCCATCTAAATTGTCTTTTTCAACCTGTCATTCTCTAGCTCCAAATTTTCTATATATTCTATATACAGTATTCTGTATAGTGATTTTATTTTATTCGAGCCTGTCTTTTTCATTAGAACATAAGCTTAAATAGGTCCAAGACTTTATCTTTTTTGCCACTGTAATAACAGTACCTAGAAGAGTTTCTGGAAAATAGTAAACACCATTTACATATGGTATTTGTATCCACTTATTAGTCAGTCAATAATAATTTCTAAATATTAAACATTTATTTTATATAATAAAGTAACTTATTTATGAGGTACCATGAAATATGATGTTTATAGAGCTATGGAAACACGATTGAGGAGTAATTAACTCCAGTGGTGATAGTCTAATGCAACTTGCTCATGGTTTTCATATTAATACCTGACTTCCTGTTCCTTTTAGCACTATGCTAAATTACCAGTATTCTCAAATCACTCTCCTGTTAAAACATCTTAGAGTCTTCATATTTATTATAGACTACGTTCCAAACTCATTAACACAGTATTCAAAGTTATTCTCAGTCTGCCCCTACTTTATCTTCCCCAACTTTTAAGTTTTTATCTACTTTTTGGATTCAACTTGTAAAATTTCCATCTCAGTCTCATATTTATTTGCCCATCTGAAATGTCTTCTTCCATTCCCTGCTTGCCTCCCCCTCCCGAAACTTCTTTCTACATATACAATTCTGTCATGCATCCTCAGATATGCCCAGAGCTTGCTTGACCTCCTCTTTGTGTTCTCAGCAACTGTAGTTACTTATTATATGTATCGTTCACTTAATATTTGGCAATTTCTTTAAAGAATTATCAGTTGCTTTTTTTGTTTCATTACATTTCTGCTCAACTAATATAGATTGGTTGGGAAGGACAAATGCTTATATCTTATGTGACAGTCACAGAACTGGGGCTATAGTAAATATACAATAAATTATTATTGGTTGACTAATAAGTGAATACACATACTGTGTATAAATAGTGCACTCTCTGACTCTGATATTAAACTGGGGAATAAGCTCATCTACTGAGGGCTATTTTTGAGTCAATTTGACTTATATCTTAAATATCTTCATTAGGAAGAGTAAGATTAAAAATGTACATTTCTTGAAATGAAGAAACTAAAATTCAAATAATTTTTTTTACCAAATCAAAAGTATGAATACATAATATTTAGAGTGAATAGCAGAGAAAGTAAAGGAGAGCATTCCTTGTCAGATCTCCTTTCCCAAAACACAGAAATGGAACTATAAACTTTTCTGGGAAGCTGTTCATCAGACTGAGAAAACTTGCTCATTAATTATTTTTCTCCCTGTCTTTAATTTTTAGAGTAAGTTCAAAACATCAAGATGTTGATCCTCAGCCAACAGAAAAATCCTCATTCCTCAACTCTGCATGGCTATTGAACTCTGAGAAAGGCATGGAGTACTGCTTTGAATTTGCAGGTTATGTTTTCATACCAAGTGCCCCTGAGATGGCTCTAAACAGAGCCCTGAGAGAGCATCCCCAGGAGAGCAGATGTGACACTCATATGTTTCTCTGATGTTCATTCTCTTGACCTTGATTTCATTTGCTCTTTTAACTCTTTTTAAAAAGTGTTCTTGGCTCAAAATATTATTTTGTTTTGTTTTGCATATATTTGCATAATGAGACTAACTCAAAATATGGATAACAAAATCAAGAATATTCCTTAGTCAACCTACAGTAATTGCATACAAGTTCAACATGGGTGGTGTTATACTGTAAAATGCCTACAATTTTAAAATCACAACCTAGATCAAGAGGTAAGAATATTGCTGAAGACTGCTGCTTAACAATCCTGTGAGAGAACCCCTGGAGTGATTCTGCTTTTCCTAAATAACTACAGAAGACTGGCTGGGACCTCTTCCCTTATCAGTGCTGCTCAAACTTTACCCTCCTATGAAGGTATTTTAATCATCTTTATAACTTTAGGACCTAGTATTGTTTCTACAACACAGTCATATAATCTCTCTTTCATTTTTCCCTCTCTAGTCTGTTTTCCTGAAAGTGTGATCTACCAATTACCTCCACAGAATTAGCTGCGGATTCTAAATTAGTGCTCTGAGGATTGGATCTACAACTATGAATTTTTTTTTTTTTTTTTTTTGAGTCGGAGTCTCACTCTGTCACTCAGGCTGGCCACTGCTGTCTTGACCTGCTGGTCTCAGGCAATACTTCCACCTCAGCTTCCCAAGTAGCTGGAACTACAGGTACACCCACGACACCCAACTAATTTTTTTATTTATTGGAGAGATGGGGTTTCACCAAGTTGTCCAGGCTGTTCTTGAACCCCTGGACTCAGGCTGTCCTCCCGTCTCAGCCTCCCAAAGTGCTGGGATTACAGGTTTGAGCCACCACGCCCAGTCTAACTATGAATTTTTAATAAATCTCCTAGATATTTCTCATTGACATGATCACTCTATAAAAAAGATACCTGCACACGTATGTTTATCACAGCATTGTTCACAATAGCAAGAACATGGAAGCTACCATGTTGTCCATCAAAAGAGGACTGGATTAAAAAAATGTGGTACATATACATGATGGAATACTACGCAGTCATAAAAAAGAACAAAATCATGGATCTCCCAGCAACTTGGATGGAACTAGAATCTATAATACTGAGTGACCTCACAGAAACAAAGACTGGAGTATCACATGTTCTCACTCATATAGTGAACCTTGAACATCCAACGTAATACTATAAGAAAATGACTGACAGTGGTGGGAACTTATGGGGAGGGGAGGGGAGGGGCGGGGGGATGGGCTTAACGGTACTCAATATCTGTCTGGGGACGGGGAGACACCTCTTATCACCAAGGGTGTCTGAACGAAGCATATTTGTATACCTAATCCTTAACTGTACCCCACAATATGATAATAAAAAATACTGATTATTAAAAAAAAAAAAAG
>CAUYQG010042212.1:0-67248 GCA_963574415.1 Tarsius wallacei
GCCTTTGGGAGGCTGAGGTGAGTGGATTGCCTGAGCCCGCGGGTTCGAGACCCGCCTGGGCAAGCAAGACTTCATCTCTACAATAAATCAAAAAATCAGCCGGGCATGGTAGCGCGTGCCTGTAATTCTGGCTACTCGGAAGGCTGAGGCGGAAGGATCGCCGGAGCCCAGCAGGTTGAGGCTGCGGTGGCCGGGAGCGGCCACTGCACTCCAGTCCGGGCGACAGAGTGAGACTCCAACTCAAAAAAAAAAAAAAAAAAAAAGAATGTTTCTCCTTGGAGAACATCTGCATTTGTTTCTGTCCTGGGCCTAAATACCTGCATTCACTAACTCTGAACTGTTATTATGTACATATATATTTTTCCTCCAGGTTTAGGATTGTGAAATTAGAAAACACTTGAGCAAATTATCTACCTTGAGCCAGTTAATAGAAAATCACTTTGATAATGGAAATTTAGTTTCCTAGAAGAACCTTCAGCTAGAGACTATAAAATAAGACAAGATGAAATAAGATCAGTCAGCTTTGAAAAAAAATTCAATGAATTTTTTAATATTTGAAAATATAGTCTTTGAAGTTAAACACTCAACTGGTACATGAGACAACAGATTAGACTTACATAGCAGAAGGTTCAGCAGACAGCAAAGAATTTACCCAGAATGTAACATAGAAAGATTAAAATATGAATGTATTTTTGAAAGGCATAATATAAAACATGGAAGTTCCAATAAAATTCTAATATGAACTCCATGTGAAGCAAACAGAAAATAGAGTGAGGTGCTCCTTATAGAGTTATGTTCTAGAATTGATGAAAGACGTTGTCTTGTGTCAGGCTGCTGGAACAAGAATTATATAGATCGGGAAGCTTAAACAACAAACATTTATTTCTTATAGTTCTAGAATCTGAGATGTCTGAGATCAGGGTAACAGCATGGTTGGGTTCTGGTAAGGGCCCTCTTTCTGGTTTCCTCACGTGGCATAGAAAGTGTCAGGTCTCTTCTTTCCATTAAAAGGGCACAAACATCATCTCAGGGGCTCCAACTCAATGATCTCATTCAAACTTCATTACCTCTCAAAGGCTCCACCTTTAAATATGATCACATTGGGGGTTAAGGCTTCAACATATGAATTTTGAGGGAGCACTAACATTTCATCCATCAGTGAGTCTTCAAATTCAGATGACTAAGTCCTAATCAGGGTAGAAACATGCAGACACACTGCAATGATTCTGGAGGAAACCAAAGACAAAGAGAAGATTGTAAACATAACCAACAAGAAAAAGATGGATTCATTTACAAGATAAGGCAACTGCATAGACAGCAATTTTTTTTAAAACAGAACCAATAAAAACCAGAGACAATAGAACAATATCTTCAAATGACATCTGAGCAAAGACAAAGCAGATACACGCATAAAGGTTTCAGGGGGAGAATGTGAGAGAACATTCTGAGTCAAGACAATGGTAATACAGAGTTGTTAAGAGAAGGGTATTACTTTTTTGCTCAAGGAAAAGGCCAGTGTCATTAGAGTAAAAAGAAAGAGAGAAGCGGCAAAAGGGGCAAGGTTATGTGGGGCCTTATTGGCAATCCGTGATAACTTTCACCTCACTTTTAGTGAGGTATGAACCATTGCAGAGTTGTGAACAGAGAAGTGACATGATCTGATTCACATTTTTAAAAGATTACAGTGAGAGTTTTCATGATAGTCTGTTAGGAAGCAAAGGTACAATTTGGGACACCAGCTAAGAAGTTGTTATGTAATCTAGGTTTGGACCCCGGTGTTGTAACAGAACAAGTGGTAAAGTGTTCTGGTTCTACGATTATTTTCAAGGTAAAATCGATAGAATGTTCCCATTGATTAGATAAAGGATGAGCCAAAAAGAGAGAAATCAAGGACAATTAAATAATTTTTGGCTTGAAATGTTCGAACTCAATGATCTCATTCAAACTTAATTATCTCCCAAAGGTTTCACCTTTAAATACTATCTCATTGGGGATTAAAACTATGATTAAAAAGGGCTGCAAGTGAAGTTCATTTTGTGGACTGCTATTTTTTTTAAACACCTTATGTTTGATAAGGTTTTAATGTAGAAGAAGGCTTCTAGAACTGGTATGTTTCACCAGCTTCTGGTATCATGTAACCTTGCCCTCTTCTGTATAAATAGACCCACTATTAAATTCTCTCAGTTACCTTGTCTGAGATTTCTCTTTCCTTCTAGAACTATGAATGATGCAATTATTAAGTTAAAAATTGATTAATGAATACAAACATTTACACTTTCTTGAAACCTTAATGCCAGAATTCTTTAAAGTGGCATACGTGAATTTTCAGGACAAAAATAAAAGAAAATAGAAAATAAGAGATTTTATTAGTAGTTATGCTGTTGGAGTTACAGCTGTTTGAATTATATAATCATTTACTATTGTAGGAATAACTATGAACAAACCATGTGTGTATTTGGGGTTTGTTGTTTTGCTTTGCTTTGTTTTATTTCTTTCCCAGACTGAAAACCAACAATGACATGTTCCCATAGGATCTAAAAATGTTATTGATCATCAACAAGGGTACCTGCATAAAGAACATTTGTATACCTCACTCTGAATTATACCCCACATCTTTATAAGAAGAAATGTTTAAAAAGAGAAAAGGCCAGTATACACAAGACTACATTCAAAGTTATAGTTTACTGATAAAGAGAAATTTTCATGATGTGGAGCACTGAAGGACATTTTGTGAAAATAGATGCCCAAATGTGAAACTTGTCAATAAACTCTAGGGAAATGAGAAATAAAACCCACTTAAAGATAACAGCTGTCTAGACTCTCCCAAGGGATAAACTACTGCATTTATCTTTAAAAAAAAAATTTAACCTGTGAATTAATATACACCATTTGATTCCACATTTCTCTCTTTTTTCTGCTTGTGGAATGATGTATGTTGGAGAAAGGAGAGCGATCTGGCAATACCACTGTTTTCTAAAATAGATGCCGCTCATGTTTTAACACCTATTCAAACAATGCCCCTTGTAGATGTCATGCTCAATAAAACACTTGCACTCCCAAACTCAGAATGAATTAAAGAGAGAAAGAAACAAAAGGCAGACTTTTTCGAACTACGTTTATATTGAAATTTAAACACCCAAGTGAAAGAGATTTACATAAAAGAATATGACCTACATGATATAATGTACACGAGTGAAAATTGCTTCTCAGTTCTTCATAAAATTTTAGCTTGACTGGCAGGTACAACGTAAAAACAATATGCATGCTCTGCTTTCATTTAGATTTTCACTCTCTTATGTCACATTGGATTATATATTTATTTAATATTTTACCACAGCAATAATCACTTCAAAGCATATTAGTGCTGTGCCCTTCTGCGATATAAACAAACATGTGCCAGAGCACAGAATTTTTGCCTTAACCCTCGATCTAACGCAGCTTAACATAATGGCATTTCCCCCATTTATAAGAAAAATACAAAATACTGGTTTTATATGCCACATACACACACATACCGTCAAATCACACCACTTCACGCAAAAGCAGCTATTCACATACACTAAGTCGGCACAACTTTATCAAATATTACTGACACTAAGAATTGGGAACTAGTGCCCTTACTTAATATACATTTAATTCTAATATGGAAGTTCATAAGTGTTTATTAAATACCTGATAGATGCCAGACAATGTAATTAATATAAATGGATACATTTTTTACAGTATATTGGGACAGAAAAATGTATAAATTGTGAATAGAAAAATTGTCATATAATGTGTGAAATGTTACAATAGATACAATCAGTGTGGGATATTTGGCCACAGACAAGACCTACTTCACCAAGCCTGAAACTTTCAAACTAGGTTCCTGAAAGGGATGATTTGTTTGCATTTGCCAAACTGTCACACAAAATGCATCTAAGGTACTTTGGAATCCGTAAAAATGACATTTTCTATGCCAGAATGATTTTTCCAGCTTTAAACATTTTAACAATTTATTAGACATGGTCCTTTAAAAATACATAAATTTTTAAATTTTTTCATATTATGATTGTATTTCTTAAATACAATAACCCTAGAATCAAGATTTAGAATTATTTTCAGTGATTTATAAGAACTTTTATGCTGGCAGATTATGATAATGAGATAAAATTGGTAAGTAGATATAATAGTTCATGGAATATTATAAGATTGAAACTGGGTACAAACAGAAAGGATTCCTGTGAGGTGCTATTGGTAGAGTTAAAGTGGGAAAGATAATAAGCCCAAAACAAGGGTAGCAAATATATATGCAGAGCTTCACTCAAGCCATCGTTTGTGTTTATATGGTAAAGCTCTCAGGACTTGCTCTGTGGTGGGAAGTGAGAGTATGAGATGGAGGGCACTGGAGTTACTCTCAGGAGTCTAACTTGGCAGATGAGATGTGGTCTTGATGCATTCAGATGGAAGAGCAGTTTTGGGCAGAATGGGATGAAGGTGCATGTGAGATACCCAAATATCACATATGAGCGAAAGCTCAGAAAGATGAGATATCAAGAAGTATTTTAAAGTCACTCACGTGCAGGTAATAATGACAACGATTAAAATCATGAAGATAGATGAGAACATCCAGAGGGACTTCTTAGAAGGAATGCCACATGACAAAGCAGGAACCAAAGTAATAACACCATTCAAGGAGCAAGTAGATGGACGAGTAACACTGTTCACATTGGGAGTGGAAGGAGAACAAAGAAAAATATTACAGAGACACATGGACGATATGGAGAGAATATTGCCAGGAAAATCAAATGAATAGATGGTTCTCAGAAGAAAACCAGCAGTATTCATTATGGCAGAGATATCCAGAAATGTTAAGGACTGAAAAGAGACTAGAAACTTCCATTCATAGGAATGGAACACTAGGGAATTCAGGCCCATCTTTTGCAGAGGAAAGCCAGAAAATAAAAATAAAAAGGTTGCACTAAATGCAACAAAATGAAGTCATCAGGTATATAACAATACAGAAAAGATGGTATGGCAGGTGAATAGAATAGTTCATTTTATTCACTAATTTTGTCTACTTTTGGTAAATTGTGTGTGAAGAGATGCAATTAACAATATTTCTAGAAGAATGAATAGCTTCTGATAAAGCATGAGAGAATTTAGGAATTCAAGTAAATGCACTGATGATTTGCTATGAAAACTGTGAAGCATTGGCACACTTTAGTGCACTTATCAGACATCGCTCCATCCTTTGTTTTCCTGAAGATAAGATGAGTAGCCTAGCTCTCACACATTACAACTTGTCTGAAAACCTGTCTTGAAATCTAAATATCTGAAAGAGCAAGTTTCAGAGATAAATCTTCTCAGGGAAGAAAAACTATCTCGTTGTTTATTTTCAGTGTGGTTGTCGACAACCCAGCTTTTGAAATTGTTTCCAAAATGTTTTGCTCCTTTTTGTCGTTTTTCTGTGTCAGAAGAATTATATGTCCAAGGGGACTATTTAAAAGAGTTGATGTAAGAGGAAAATAGAACATGTGTGGAAAGGCTATCTCTCAGAGTAATATAGTGAATGAGCCCAGCCCTGGATAAACATAAAGCTGTTATTTTTTCAGTTCCATTTTTGAACATAAAATTCAGTCTTTGAAAAAAATGTTATTTGTTTCCTTAAGTGATATTGTTCCAGATGCCTTAATTGTTTCTCCAATTTAGTTTGTTTTAACAACATATAGAATTACTAGTTTAGGGGCAATGAATATTAATGTGCCCCAAAAGTAGAATTTTAAAAGAATAGTCGCTTGTGATGCCATAATTCCCTTCTAATAGCTTGCATTAATGTATTTACATAATAAACACATTTCATAAATGCAGAAATAAATTAACATTTAACCAGGCAAAAAACCTCTACTTTGGGGGTGTATGGAGATATGTGAGAAAATGCAGTTATTAATATAATATCAAGTAACCAGTGTACAAGTAAATGAAAGGAAATAAAAAGGCAAGGGAAAAAGACACATGTAAAATATCTGTGATTATTTAGAAACTTTTAAGTGGCATATTTATTAATTTCCAGCCTTGTAGACGTAACATAACAATGGTGTGCAGTGAAATAGATGGATTAAGGACTTCTCAAGATGTGCTTTTTTCCCCCTCTCTTGCTCATCTTCACCTGTGGCTTTAATTTCTGTCTAATTGCCAACAACTCTCAAAACTATATTTCCTATTCTTCACCTCCTCTCTGGCTGTATAACCCTTCTACCATCATGAAGACCTTCAGATGGCATCTAAATTCAAACTTGTGATCTTTCTCCATAAACCAACTCTCCAGTAGATCCTATTTCCATGAGGGGCACCTCCATATATCACATGTAGCAAGCCAGAAACCTGAAGTCCCTTTTTTATAGCCCTACTCCCCTTTCTATTTTTATGAGATATCATTACTATATATATCGTTTGTTTTAAAAGCTATTGATGATTTTTTCATCCTGTTTTGAATATATGTAAATAATCATTAAGAAGCTTCTATTTCAATATTTTCCATGCTCATATCCAAGACATATGTCAACATCCATGATTCCTTTATCAGTCTCCCTACTTCCCTTTCTCTCTTCCTTCTCTCCTGACTCTTTTCTCCTCCATTCTTTCTTTCCTTGCTCTCTTCTGCCTTCCTACAGTTTTTGAAATCTTTCAGACGGTTGTCATCTTTTTTAGTAGGTTTTGTGTGTGTATGGATGGCTAAAAGATTTATTCCTTAACTTATACATTCATTCATCAGGTATATATTGTACACCTGCTTTATAGATTATACTATACCAGAGGATTCATGTCTCAGAATACATTATATCAATTCCCCAACCTAATTCTCTACTACTATTTGTGGCTTTGTTTTAAAGCTATGGTTAACCTGGCTTTCAGATAGACAAATATGGATACATATTCTATATTATTTTTAGATGCTTCACGGAGATGTCTATGAATTCCGTTTGGACTGCATTTCCAGTCACAATTTGGATTTACTCATTCATAACTACAACAGTAACAATTGTGTGTTCAACCGTGGTTAGGACTAGAATGCAAAGATGAATACAGCACAGTTCATACTTACACAGAGATATAAAACATTGAAAAAATAAAGACACTAAGATATTAACTGTGCTGTTCTAGAATAGACAGTACAAATAAAAGTCATAAATTATCTGGAGGGAATGTGTCTGGAAACACCTATAGTAAATAATGTCTTTCTTGTACAATTACTTAAGAGATTTATCCCTGAATGGCTTAATACTCTTCCTTTCACCAAAAACCTAGCTTCTTATTTTTAACCTTATAACTTAGAGTAGATACATGGTATTGTTAGAAGCCTCTCACACATTATCTGGCAAATCTGTTGAAGGAAAGGAACTTACCTGCTTACAGCAAGTGATGTGATGAGGCCAGAAAATAGATAGCCAATTTAACCTGTTATGAACTTTTCCTAATAGTATGACCATTGCTATTATTATTACTAGGACTTTTTTTTTTTTTTGAGTTGGAATCTCACTCCGTTGCCCAGGTTGGAATGCAGTGAAACACTCACAGCCACCCCAGAGTCAACCTGCTGGGCTCCAGCAATTCTTCCGCCTCAGCCTTCCAAGTAGCCAGAACTACAGGCACGCTATACCACACCCAGCTTATTTTTGATTTATTGTAGAGATGAGGGCTCACCAAGTTGCCCAGGCTGGTCTCGAAACCGCCTGATCAAGCAATCTACTCACCTTGGCCTCCCAAAGTGCTGGGATTACAGGCTGAGCCATTGAGCCCAGCCTTATGACGGCTGTTATCAGTAGTAGTAGTAATGTTCACATTGCTATTATTGTCCATAGTTGGAATTGTGCAGAGAGAGAATTTAGCTTCCTTTTCCTAAATCTCTAGAGAAGAATTCATCGATACCAGAAAAATACTTGCTAAGTTATCACTATAATCAGAAATATGAAAATTGTTTTGAGATAGGGAAAGAGATGACACACAAAGCAAACTAAACAGGAAAAACAGAAACTAATCAAGATGGATCTGGTATCAAAACAATGTGAGCCCATAGGAGAATAGATACAGGTTGGTGAAGAATACCCACGCTCAATTTTGAGGGAACAGAGAACTAACTCTAGGTCAGAATCGCAGGCTCAAAAGAAGAGAACCAGTTCATCAAAATGGAGAAACCATCTCAGTGATGTAACCCCTAACTTTAAAATGAAAACTCACCAGGGGAACAAACTATTCACCTATTCATGATGTACCAACAAATCTTGTCCTGTAATCAAATGGGAGAACTCTGCTAGGCACATTACTTCATAAAGTAGTTAAGCATAATTACACAAATATCCATTTTTATACATATAAGAAATATAAATTGTTTACAGACCTAGATATTTGCCTTTATTTTAGTAATCTAGAATTTTGATTATCCATCATTAGTGTAAATATTTGACAGTGGTTACAACTGAAAAGAATCTTAAAGATCATTCAAACTCATTTTACTAAGGATAAAACTTAGATCCAGTGGAGTGACCTGACTTTGTGGAGGTCACACATGCTGTTAGTGTTAAAATCAAGATTTAAACTTTTGTCATTCCAATTTCCAGTATGGTGTATTCTTCCAATATACCATTCTATGCATAGAGGTGAGATCGTGCACACAAACACAATGCCTACAGTCATATATAAATAGGCCTGCACTAAAAAGTAATTATAACAATGATTAAAAGTATTGTAAATTAATTTGTGTAAAAACATATAAATGTATCATTCATATTTGTCAAAATCCTAGTGAAAAAATGTATACACAAAATGTAAGCTTTCATTCAATGAACTCTCCAGAAATTATAATTTTTACTTAATTCCATTTTAAATATTGCTTTACACACACACTGTACATGCATATGCTTTTGCCAGAGAGATATTTTTTGAGAAATTCCTTACAACACTAGAAGTAAATAATTTTTACATGATACACAATTTTTTAAAAAAGAATAAAAACGATGATGAAGAAGAGAGTTGTCAGGTTTCAATACGTCAAAGGAAGCATTGTGTTCTTCAAGTACTCTGAGTTTGAAAGGGGAAATGAATAAGCACAGAGGCATTACAAACGAACCTCTTCACTTGCTGTCATCTTGTACCTTTATAAGATATGATCCCCCTCAGCTGCAAGCAGCACTCATGAGGCAGACAAAGAGGGTACAAAGATCAGCAGTGAAGCCCGGCTCCACCTTGACAGGTGAATATAAGTGGCACTTCTAATGCTGTTACTAATTTATTAAGTATTCCAAAGTTAGAATTTAATCGGAATATTTTTGTCATATTATCCATCACTAATGTAGAAGAGATGGAATTTTCTTAAACAGCCATGCAGCGCAGCGCCTTAGGCAGGCTTTTAGTCATTTCAGTTTGTCACAACGGACTAGTTCCATTTTAATGATTTAGTTAATTGTGTGAC
Organism: Tarsius wallacei; assembly: GCA_963574415.1. Classification (NCBI taxonomy): domain Eukaryota; kingdom Metazoa; phylum Chordata; class Mammalia; order Primates; family Tarsiidae; genus Tarsius; species Tarsius wallacei. Next base: position 9,449 of record CAUYQG010042212.1, read on the forward strand.
AAGCTATGAAAAATGGGAGTGACCCAATGCCTAGTCCAACAAATATGCCAAGGAATTAGGTCTGGCAGCCAAGTGACTAAGAACTACTCTCACCTGCAAATGAAAAAAAAAATTTTTTTTTTTACCTTTTCCGTCTCCTTTTACGAATTTCAGATTTCATATGCTAAGCAAAACTCAAGTTAGAGTAGAGTAGTTCATTTATACAAAGAGAAGACGAACATAAAAAGTCATATTAGCAGTTTAAATGATAAAATTAAATAAGACACAATTTAGGTGAAAAGATAATTGTGTTGAAAATGTAATGATCCATTTGACAGTGGAAGATTAGAAGATGCAGAGAATTCCAAACACAACCTCCCCATCTAGAAACCTCATTTGGTATTCCTTACAAGAGAATATATGTATCCGATAGTGCTGTGTTAGTTTACGATTCAACCCATCATTTAATTAAGGCACACTAATATTATGTTATATTATGTGCATAAAATCAGAAACAAGGACCTTTTATTTAAAAAACCTTACATCATAGAGACCTCAACTGAAATTAACAAAAACAGTGTGATGTCTCTACTCTGCTTTGATTTTTGCATAAGAATTTATTGCTACAATTCTAGTCTGTCCTGATTATACTTCCTATCAAAGCATCAAAATTTTTACTCCATCTTGACAGAAAAGTAACAAAGAAAAGAAATGGCTCAAAAGTAAGTTAATAATACTCTCTAAGTAAAAATTCAGTAAAATCAAAATATAATCATCTTTATGGTATTTGAGTCAGAAAATCTGTGTTCAAGTAACTGAGTAATGAAGCTGGGGTAATCTCTCTGAATTATGGTTTCTGCATCTGTCAAGTTGGAAGTATATTTATTGTGAAGGGAAAAAATTAATTTGCATACAAGTTACAATATAGACTTTTCTCAATAAGGTCATGTGTTATGCTGATAAAAATTAGGGTGTTAAGAAAGTTAAAGGGTTACTAGAACATGGAAAGAAATCAACCAGCAACAACCAACACAAGTGTGTCGCAATCCTTTCCAGGTAGGTATCACCAACTAAAAAGTGGCCATTTGGTGTTTTTTTCTTTGAGGATACTATTGACCATTAAATAAAAAAAGCATTCATCCTGCCGAAAGGTCAAAGTATTATTTACTCTAATAAAAATAAATTATGAGATCCATTGTTGAACCAGCACATAAAATAATTGGATAAGCACCCATCTTCTGTTTCTATATTTTTACAATGTTTAGACTTTCAATGCTCCCAGCACTCTATCACCGTGCTCTAAACACTTTTAAGTGGAATAAATGTGCATTGAAATTCAATGCTGAAATATAGCCAGTGACCTGGTCATAACAAACCAAACACATAGTAATTCTATGAAAGGCAACATGTCATCCTCTTACAGTGAATATTATACTCATTGTTGTGTTATCTAAATGACTTTCTGAAACATTGAACAAGAGACATATATGCCAACACATGTTAACCAAATGATTCATGTGAAAAGAACAGTGGATGATGGCATCCATTTATGGTTTCTTTCTCTTTAATTTAGTGCATTTTTCATAAAATTTATAAAATTTCATGTGAAATATTTTTCTCTTAACGATAACCTAAAACTCACTATAAAAGATAGGGTTTTTTATTGTTTTTGTTTGTTTGTTTGTTTGTTGGTTTTTTTTGAGTTGGTGTCTCACTCAGTCGCCCAGACTGGAGTGCAGTGGCAGCCCCCGGCCATTGCAGCCTCGATCTGCTGGGCTCTGGCAATCCTTCCGCCTCAGCCTTCTGAGTAGCCAGAATTACAGGCACCCACTGCCACGCCCGGCTAATTTTTTGATTTATTGTAGAGATGAGGTCTCGCCAAGTTGCCCAGGCCGGTCTCAAACCCGCGGGCTCAGGCAATCCACTCACCTTGGCCTCCCAAAGAGCGGGATTACAGGTTGAGCCACCCAGCCCAGCTGGGATTTTATTGTTTAAGCAATGTGTGTGATCCACTAAAAAATATTTTAAGCTATATTGCAAAATATTCTTTAAAAAACTAGATTGCGTAACATCTTTTATATTTTTAGAGTTTGCGTAATACTTTCCCTGGAGTGAATTTAGCGATATACGCACAACACATTAATTTATCAGAAAATCTATATCTGCAAACAGAATCAGTTTACCTGAGTACCTATGATGTCTCCAGTTCCACTATTGAAACTTATTGAAGCTTAATTAATTACGCTTAATATTGGAACATTCTCCTTATAATCTGTTTACAGCTGATTTCTCTTCCAAATTAATTCAAATAGCCAGTATGATCCATTATTTATTATCAATCAATCAACTTATACATCCAGAACCTTCCAGATGTGCTTATTTATGCCTCATTTATACCTGCTGACCAGGAATCATGTGTTTATGTACCAACTGGAGCATTACTATATAATTATTAATGATACCTCTGCTTTCAATTGTTTAAGCCCTGATATCTTCTGAAGGTTCCAGTCACCTTTAATGTTGCAATTACTAAATTTTTTTAAAGGAGCTTTCTCTTGGAAGATTTTATATTTCAAATGAATTCATTCTTAAGGTAAGATCGTTAGGCTATTGGGTAAAGTATTTTTTAGCATTTGTTTTTGGAAACCATATCTAAACTGTTTCCATATGGCATACACTTGACCTACATGCATTCCTTAGATGAGGGGTCAGGGTAGGTGACCTTCAATACTTTTCAGGTCTAAACATTTCATATATAGCCTTAGAACAACCAACCACTGAAGATCACTGGCCCAGAAACTCCTTCCCAGACTCTAAAGACTTGGACTCCTGCTTTATCCCTCTCTTTTACTCTGACCTTTGTTTTTATACACACAGATAGAGTGTTTGGAATCCCCAAATAGCCAGAGGTAGTTTCTCACTGAACATCACTAATGATATAGAGAGAATCATTTGGTAAGAGGAATGGTTACAAGAGAAAAAGGGAAGAAGACAGGTAGACTATCTAATTCTCCTCCCTAATGAAAAAGCATCAAGGGAAGAACAATGGGAAAAGGGATGGCCTATGCCATGGCAACATCTTATCTCATCTTTTTTATATGTTAGCTTGCTTCACTGATATCTGTACATAACATCTCAAATTCTTAGCCTCACAAAATGATGTTTCACAAGGGGAAAATAAAAACAAAAAAATAGAACTTTTGAATCATAAAACCTGAGAATGCATGAAATCAGCTATGGAGAACGGAGAAAAAAGTCATTCTGGCACAGAACATTGATGCCATTTTTTTTTCTGTGACATTAAGAAAAATAAAAAAAAAGAATTAACAAAACAGAAAAAAAGAAAGCTGTGCGCATCATCTTTAAAAACTACCCTCTCCGCATATCACTGAATGCTCCCCTATAAACTTTTCATGTCCGATGTCCCTCAGCCCTTATACCTGACCTCTCACCCTGAGCCCCTCCCCTACGTACATTTACCTAGAGATCAGTCCTTCTCTTCTCTCAGCCACTCTACATAACCACCTGGGACTGATACACTGGCAGTGTCCATCTGTTCTGAACTCACATCCGTGAATGAGTGACTCCCATCCTACCCTCCGATCATAAATACCAATTTCTCCCTTTCTTACACTTTCAGAATCTGTATTTCAGTAGTGCTAATGTGTCAAAGAGGGTCCATTTTTTTCCCTAAAATAATAGCGAAATATTGAGACTGAATATTTCTCTAAAATATATATTAATACTTCTTTAACTTTGTGTACATCATAGCCACCACCCCCAACCAATGTATGGCTATGCCTTCGCTTTCAAAAAATTTGTTTTTATCACTTCCGAGCTTGAGATATTTACTAGAAAATCTTAGACTATTTCTAAAGTGTTTTGTTTCCTTTATATTTCTACTTAGAAATATACAAAGAAATTCATAACTGTTTTCTAGTTCACAATGTGCCAAGGAATTGAGAAAACCTAATGGGAAGGAACAAGTAGTTTGTGATGAAAATAGTACTTAAAGGCAAAACTTTGGAAAACAGAAGTTACAAAAAGAAAGAGATGAGCTAATAAACTCATCCAATCTAACAGCTTCTGCAACTCACTGCTATCTTTTTGCTTCTACCATGCTTTCACTCATTCTGCCACCACCCTTCCAGATGGGGCTACCACTTGTGGACTGGGGCCAGTTTAGTCCTCTAAATTTCTAGCCATTATGGGGATTAAAGATGAGTACTGGGTAGTATCAAACAAGAAATTTCTAAACTCTGTTTCCAGGAAGTCTGAAAATATTTCTTAAGAATCCCCATCTGAACTTTCTGATACATAATCCTGCAGAAGCATCTCTATACATAACAGACAGCTCATGCAGTGCTGTTCGTATAGAACTATGTATGTGCATGGAGGCATATTCAGATGCCCTAATATCCAAGCTCCATATTTTATCTCTAGGTTCCAAACAATCAGCATCAAAATGGCTTCTGAGAATTCAATCCATCGGCAAACTGGGGACTGTTTGGACCTGTATTCATCATAGGATTATCATGAAGACTAATGAAGTAGCATATTTGGAAGAACTTTAAGAGCCAACATAAGAAAGCATTACCTAAGTGCAAAGTATTGTAAAGAGGCAATGGAGGAAAATGTGTTGGCTGAGGAAATAATTGGCAACAGGTAGAAGGCAACATTTCTTGCAGCTGGACAGAAAATGTTGTGAAACAATACCGAGCCAGGTGACTGGAAAAAGGATTTAGTTTTATTGGAGGAGGATGACAAGTGCCAGCAACTTGGAAAGAAGTGGAAAGCAGATTTGGCTGTTTGGAGAATATTCTTGGAGAGTAGTTGATGAGATTTTCAGGCTGTCAACTGGATGTTCACCTTACGTTTTCCAAATGCCAACTCTTTGACATTGAATTTCAATAGACGTTTTATTAAGGGCATGCAGGGGGATATTTGTGTTTATATGTGTATGCTTGTGTGTATAATCACTTGTAAAGCCTAAAATAAGAAATAATAAAATATCCAGAGGAGATGCACAGTTCACAAAGAAAAGACTGCTCAGAGATACCAATGACAATTATCCTAAATAACACTGAATATTTCAATTAATTTAAATTAAAATTTCTTACTAATTAAAATTATATTAATAGGTGGACTTCTTCTCTTAGAGATTTTTTTCAAAAATTTTAATTTGACACCGGTAACATTAATTACTAACTGAAGTTTTATCTGCCCCTGTGCTACTTTATGTTTAATTAATAATGATATACCAACTACCACATATTCAAGGTATCAAAGGAGAATATGATTCCTAGTCAGCAGATATAGATGAGAAGAATTTTCTTAGAGAATATAAGACATGATATAAATGTGGGCTTTTTGGTAAAAGTGGAATTACGAACAGATGTATTTATTTGTTAATTTAATTTGTATTTTTATAAATGATGCTCTTACAGACCAAAAAAACTTCGCTCAATATTGTCACATCAAAAATTTCAGTTCCAGGGCAACCCATTTGGGTCCCCTCCCACTGTGGGCGCTTTTCTGTCTTCTCAATGAATCCTGTTTTAAAAATAAAAAACAAACAAACAAACAAAAACACTTCAGTTCCAATATTTAAGGCAGGTAAAGGAATGGAAAGAGTCTGTCTTGGGTCCAGTATCCTCTGGTTCCCATAGAACCTGTTGTCTCTGCACAGTGACTAGCTGACATCCAAAAAGGTGTTTAGGTGGGGAATTTCTTATGTTTCTCTCCTATGCTGAATGCTGTTCTTTGAGACTACATCTTCTTCTTTGTTTTAATTGTTCCCTTTTTATTGATGAAGTAAGGCTTTTGTGACCTAAATATTAAAATCACTCTATGAAAAAGATACCTACACATGCATGTTTATTGGAGCATTATTCACAATAACAAAAACATGGAACCATCCATGTTGCCCACCAAAAGGGGACTGGGTAAAATTTCAATAACTTTTAAACATGAAAATGACTTTTTGTCATCACTCTTGTTTTCCTATTTCGATATGATATCAAATTTTAGGTTGAATTATTTTAGAAACATGAAAACATAACTCAAAGCATTTTTTCCAGATTTCAGTATTATAACTCACACATCTTATGCTCTTCTAAGTTCTAAATCTTAGGCTGCCCCATTTTTCTCCTTCTCTGAAAATGTTTGGCATCTTCTCTTTATTCCCGTAATGCTAAATATTAATAAAGTAGGGTGTTATAGTGGGTCTTTTAAAATTCCATTATGTTGTTTGTAATGTGGTATTTCCTTTCAATGTGTAAACTCCTGTTCTACCAATATCATTTTAATAATTTTAAAATATATATTCAATGGTATTAAGTACATTCATGTACAACCATTACCGTTACTCATCTCCAGAACTTATGCATCATCCCAAACTGAAAGTCTATACCCATTAAACAATAATTCCTCATGCCACCTTCCCCCCAAAGCCCAGCAACCACTATTCTACTTTCTGTCTCTATGAATTTGACATACTAGGTACCACAAGTAAGTGGAACCATCCAATTCTACTTATTCTAGTTCTAGTAATCCATTTATCTGAACAAAAGCTTTTGGGGGGGTTGTTTATTTCATTTAATATAATGTTTTAAAAAATTCACTTGTAGTGTAGCATAAATCATAATGCCATTCTTTTTTAAGAATGAATAATATTCCATTGTAATCTGTACCCCACACTTTGCCCATTTATCCATCAATGAACAATTGCATTGTTTCCAGTTTGGGGCTGTTGTGAATAAATACTGCTACAAGTTTGCATTGCAAATACCCATTGGAGTCCCTGTTTAATTATTTTGGTGGATGCTCAGAACTGTAATTTGTAGATCACTTGGTAAGTCTACATTAATTTTTTGAGGAAACTCCAAACTGTTTTTGTCAGTTGCTGCAGCATTTTCCCTCAAGTAGTATTGTTTTAAACCACTAGGTATGTGAAAATTTGTTATGCATAATTAAGTATATCGTGTTTGGGAACAAGAAGTTTGATGAGTAGATCAAAGAGACCAATTTCTTTTGTCCCTCACTCTCAGTTTGGTTCTTCCCTTCTACTTTAGCCAGACTTGGTCCTGCTTTTGATTGCCATTTTCCAAAGAGTTGAAGTTTAGTCTTTTCCCTGGGAGGGAGGAGTAATTTTATAATTGTATTTGGTGTACAAGGATACTTAGGGTTCTAATTGCAAAATAATGAATTTTAAGTTCATATAGGATTTTAAAAATTTCATAAATGCCAGATGCCTATAATTTGATTAATATTATTTATTTGTTTATAAAACATTCTTATCTATCTATCACTTATCTGTTACCTATCTCTCTATTTACTTTTGAAAGCTTCTGAAAATAACGTATCTAATTGTATACGCCTCCCCACCCCATCTCCTGGTATCCTCTCATTTGAGACAACTACTTCCCTAATTGTTATGTTTATAAGCTTCTTGGTTTCTACGTATTTTTATTTTGTCTCTAGGTATTACTAATATATACATTTGTAGTATACATGTGTATAAATACATATCTATGCTTTAAATACAATGTATACATTTATATGTTTAAATATATAATTACAAATATACACATGTTTGTATGCTTAGTTATTTAAAGTTTAGTGTGCTTATATGTGTGCATGTATGCATGTATATATGTGCATATTATACATCAGAAGTTGGTAATTTTTCTGGAAAAGGACTGAGTACAGCTTCATGGGCCATATAGTTTCTATGCCAACTATGTAACTCTGCTGTTATAGTGCAAAAGCAATCATAGGTAATATGTAAACTAACAAGTCTGGCAATTTTCCAAAGAACCTACATTTTGTGTTTTCCATCATTTAAGTGTGTAGAAACCATCAGTATCACAAGGACCAATCATTCAAAAACAGGTAGATTTGGTCTTTGAGTCATAGTTTGCTAACCCATGATATTCATAAAATCACATGTATATTATTTTATTTAAAAATTATAAAGACTTTCAAGTTCTATATAATATTTCTGTACTTGCCTCTTTCAGTTGATATATTACTAAAATGTATCTATATTTATCTTCTTTTGTAGTTACTTTATTTTTGTTTGCTGAGAATCTCACTGTGAAATCATAGCAGAGTCCATTTATCTGCTCTCCTATTGAGTCCTAGGTGCCTGTCTCCAATTGAGTCCTAGGTACCTGGCATCTCAAATTCCCGAGCTTCTTCTATTTCTATAGTGTAAATCTGCTGATTAATTTCCTCCTGTGGAGTCTGAGGTGCCAGTTTTTGTCACATGGTGGGTCTATACACTTGCCATCTTTCAAAGTTCTATTGATATCACTTGTCTACCATCTCATCTTTCATTCTCTTTCTACTTGGTCTTTTTAGATACTTTTAATTTCTTTAATGTTATTTTGAGAACAGATAATACAGAAGTGAATACATTTGTTCTACCACATTTTTGAAATTTGCTTGAATCTAGTCTTTACAGATTATTTCAAGAGATGTATTTTAGGAAAGATAAAAGATAACCCAGAGAATTCGCTTCTGGCATGATGAAGTGAAGAGGTTGACAAATTCTCTCTCCAAAGGGCAGCTGAAAAACTAGCCCAAACTGTCAACAACAATTATTTCAGAACTCTGAAAAATCAATCAAAGGTAAACAACAAACCGAGGAGAATATAAGTGGAAGCTACTAAACTTGACATGAGAACATTGGGGGTCTGTGACATTCTTCCCTGGGACTGTTCCCACAGGTCACCCACCCAGCTCTGTTGGTCTGGAGGTTTAACCAGACCAGGACAGGGCTCAAAGAGCAGCAACTTCAACCTTGTTGCAAGAGAGGATTCCGTAGATTTGGAATTTTATCATTTAAAGTGGAAAGTAAGCAAGGCAAACCAGCGGCTGAACCGGGTTTAGGTTGCAGTACTATGAAGAACAAAAAATAAGTCTGCAGACTATTAATTTAACTGAGAGTTCCAGAAAGTGAAACAAACATAGGGTACTTGGTAAATGTTCTGCCTATCTCAGGTTGATCCTAGTATAATACTCAGCAGACATTAGAGTAGATACAAACTACCCACACATCTATGACTGAAGGTGCCCAGACATACACACAGGAGATACAGCAACAAATACAAGTGACACAGAATCTAAAACATCTTGAATTTTGAATGCACTCCACAGCTCATTTTTTTGGTTGTTAATTTACTTGCTTGAATTAAATCTGTGAAATCTACCTTCCCTCTAAATTACGTGGTCATTAACATCTCTGCTCCATTTCCCCCCTCTTCATTTTAGTTTAAAGCTTGGCTTCCTAGAGATCACCTCTCTGTTTACATAGTTAGTGTTCAACCAAAAATTAAATTGCTTTCAAACGTCCTGAGAAAGTAAGATTCCACACTTACACTATCAAGTGTTGGAGAATATATACAGAAACTGTAACTCTCATACATTGATGTGAAAATGTAAAACTGTGCAGTCATTTTGAAAAACAGTTGACAATCTTTGGGGTTTTTTTTAAGCTAAGCATAGAAGTTTATGAAAGCTAAGTTGCATTCAATCCAGCAATTCTACTCTTAAGAATACACTCAGTAGAAATGAAAATGTATGTCCATACAAAGGTTTATTCTTGAAAATTCTTAACAATATTATTCATAACAACCAGAAACATAAAACAATTTAAATGTCCATTATGTAGTGAATTAAACCAAATGTAATATATCAAAAAACAGAATATTATTCAGCAATAAAAAGGAATGCAATATGGATACACATTATAAGATTAGTAAACCCAAAGATAAAACACTATGTAAAAGAAGCCAAATGAAAAAGAATGCATATTATATGAGTCCAGTAGTATTAAACACACAGGAAAACCACATTCATAGCAATAGAAAACAGATCAGTGAAATAAATGGGAGGGGGAGTGACTGGAAATCTGGAGAATGATGGAAAATTTCCAAAATTGAATTGTGATGTGGTTGCACAGTTCTTAAAGTTGTTAAAAAATAATTGGATTGTACACATATAGTAGGCAAGTTTTATGATATGTCAATTATAGCCTCAATAAAGCTATATAAATAATGGAGAGAGAGCTCAGATGAGCAGTTTGAATATATAATAATTACTAGCTGGCCAAATTTTCCTGGGCTAATTGACTCTTGCCTGAAAGGTACCATCTCTGTGATGTTAGGCAAGTCATATAATGCCTCTGGCCCCAAATATTCTTATTTATATAAGAGTTTCTATATCTTTAAACTTTGCATTTTTAAATTAATTTTTCTAAAATTAAGCAATTTGTGTTAGGAGTAAATGTTTATCAATAGAAGTGTATCATTAGAGTATCATTAGATGTATTGAAGTTTTTAAAAATTATGACCGGGCTCGGTGGCTCAGCCTGTAATCCCGCGCCTTTGGGAGGCTGAGGTGAGTGGATTGCCTGAGCCCGCGGGTTCGAGACCCGCCTGGGCAAGCGAGACCTCATCTCTACAATAAATCAAAAAATCAGCCGGGCGTGGTCGCGCGCACCTGTAATTCCAGCTACTTGGAAGGCTGAGGCGGAAGGATCGCCAGAGCCCAGCAGGTAGAGGCTGTGGTGGCCGGGAGCGGCCACTGCACTCTAGTCTGGGCGACAGAGTGAGACTCCAACTCAAAAAAAAAAAAAATCTGGAATAGTCAATTGATGAAGAAGAACAAAGTCGGAGGACTCACACCATCCGAATTCAAGACGTACCATAAAGTCCAGTGTAATCAAGAGAGAATAGTATTTGAAAACTAATAGACACATAGATCAGTGACTAGTACCCAGAGCCCAGAAATAGATCCAATCATGGTCAATTGATGTTTACGTGGTAATTAAGTGGAATAACCTCACAGAACGGAATGCAGAAAAGGGGCTAATCTGAGTAGTTTTTCAAGTGAGGGTTCTGTAAGCCTAAATCAAAAGGAGCTGCACCGAAATCCAGTAATCTCATTGATAAAGTGGTTTCCTCCTAGGGAAGTCATCGTATACGAGGGGGAACACCCCCCAAAAGCTGGAACTATCTCTTGGAGGGCAGGCCCCTTGTAGTGCCGGCTTCCCCCACAAGGTAAGTGTTCTAGGAACCCATCATCATCAGTGTACCAGCTAGCATAGGTGTGAGAGGCTGCTTGCAGCGTCAGTGAATTCTGGGGGGAGAGTCTTCTTCCAACGCAGAAGCACTAAAAGACATCAAAATGTAGATGAGTTCCAAAACCGTTTTGGGCGGTGCAAAAATCATGTCGATAGACGTATTGCATTAAACGGAGAGTACTTTGAAGGCGAGTGAAGTTTAAACGTATAAGAATAAGTACACATTTTTAAATAAATAGATTCCATCGAGGGGTCCCCCTAGCATGGACACTTACATCGAGCAATGAAGTAGACAGTGGGAGATGGTACCAGCGAGGCTTTCACTTCTTAAGTGGGAAATTGTAGATAATGAAGGTGTTTACAATGACCTATGTGATAATGGCCTTGAGTTGGGTACATCGGTATGAGTGTATACTCACCTTAATGTAATGTATTCCACTTATGTAAGCATATGTTTACACATAAAAGTATTACCTAAATACATGCACACATACATGGGATAGTGTAGCCACATGTACCTCTGTGCTCTGTCCATTGAGGGCACCCAGAAACAATCACCCAACAATAGCAGTGTACACACGTATCACCCAGGTCTTGATTTCTAATACCATTCTCTGAGAGAAGGCACTAAGGGTTGTTGAAGAAACGGATGATTCCAAGACTGGTTCAGTGAACTCACAAGATGAGTCTGAACATCTTTGTAGAGCCAGAAAGTAAGAAAGTTTAAAAACAAACAGACACAGCAACAAACCCACAGCAATGTGAGTATGTTGAAAGAACACAGGAGAAAAATGAAAAGGCTCCCAATGGCCAAAGCTGGAACAATTTAAACAAGCAAAGAAATCAAGTGCATACTGCTAGATTATAACCCAAAATATAAAATAAAAATGTATGAGTCCGTGTTGATATAACTATATGGTTGAATGAATACACAAGTAGATGAAGAGAATAGTCAAATCTCTCTTGCAAAACAATTTTTGGTAATTCATATAGATATTCTACCCTCAAAGAGTTGGAGCACAACTCCTTACTTCTTAAGCATGATGGCAGATGCATAGTAACTTTTTTTTCCAAGTGTGCCGCATGGAAAAGTGAACAAAAAGGGAAACTTTGTCGTGCAGAATCCTGAAAAACTCCACCTTATCCAACTGATCAAGGCCAACATCAATGGCGGTATGTTAACCCAACAGCTAACAGCCTGTACTTTCATATGTGATAAAATGACACTTCACCTTGTGATTTTACTCTCAAGAACCATTAACCTTAGTCGAATCATGAGAAAAAAAACCAGGCAAATCTACCTGGAGGCAGTGTTACAAAATACCTCACCAGTTCTCCTCAAAACCACCAAGGTCGTCAGAAACAAATGTAATCTGAGAAACTGTCATGGCCAAAAGGAACATAAGGAGAAATGAACAAACGTAACATGGTACCCTGGATGGAATGATGCAGCAGGAAAACAAACCAGGTAAACACAAAAGAAATCTAAATAAAGTATGGGCTTTGGTTAATGATATGTCAATATTGTTGTAGTCATGGCAAACGTACTATGCTGAGATCAGATGTTCATGCAAATGAAAATTGGTGGGGGTTTCATGTGACCTCTGTAATCTTCCCAATTTTTCTATGTCTTAAACTACTCTAAAAATTTTTTAAAGTACATCCAAAATCTAATGCCTGTAGTTTTCCAAATATGTAAAATTTTTGTTTTATGTTATTCATTTGACATTTAATACATAAAAACATTTTTTAACAAGATAGTCGTGCAACTCGTTAAAATCACTAACATGGTTTTTCAGTGGTAGCGTAACATATTAGTGTTAAGAATCTTTTATTTGAGTTCTACTTCGTGATTTTGTCAGATTAGAGGGAAAAACTCATAACCCAAGGATATACTTTTAAAATTAACTTCCAATAACTCAGATGAATTTAAATTCAATATTTAATAAATCTAGCTCCAATCTTTCCGTGTAGTTTTATATCACTTATCTGTAAAATAAGTCGCCAAAGGACTTGAATCTTGTATTAAACATCCCTTTAACTGGCAGCATGGTCTTGGAGGGCTCAGGTTTATGCTTCTGTTTTCCATTCTCCAAACACCAATAACAGAACTGATATTAAAAAACACTTTTATTCTAATAAATCTACAAAAGAGAGATTAGCTGAGGAGTGTTCAAATAATAAATCTGTAGTTTGACTGTGAGAGTATTGCTTTTTAAACAATCATTTGAGTTTAGGACCTGGGAGAAAGGTCAGTACACCAATAACAATGTTCTCTCTTTGGAAAAAGAAAAAAGTCCTGAAATCACATCTAAGAACTTAGTTTTCTAAATGTCTTGGCATTTGAATTGGAGTTCTTACTTGGCATAAATGTTAGTATTACAATACTAACATTTGTATTGAATACACATTTGTTCCACTAAGCGTCAGATTTGGTGATCAAAGTAAGAATAGATGATGGGTCTTAAATGGTTGAATAAATTGTAATGTTCCAAATCCTCATTTTAAATCTCTTTTGATAAATGTAAAATGTTATACCTTCTTCCATCCAACAAAGCAAATTAAAAAAACTATTTTGAATCATTTTAAGATTATGCTTTTCTTCTTAATTTATATTTCAATATTGTTTTTCTTTCTTTTCTTTTTTTAACTTTAAATCTCATTAAGGATCCCTTCTGAGTCAAATCTCACATGAGAGGAAGATGAAGCCCGTGTTGAGAATTCCAAAGAAACTAGAATTCAAAAGTAGGCAGACAAAGGTATTTGAAGCTTGCTAGCTAATCCATCATATTTTGAGAAACTATAACTACCTGCCTTGATACATCTTTATCTTCTAAAATTGGGATTACACCTTCAAGCAAAATAAAAATACTCTATTTATATGTGTGTATGCTCCTTCTTGCTTGTCAATGTGTAGTCCACAGATCAGCAACACCTAACATTTATTTAACAAGATTCCAGCCAGGCTCGGTGGCTCAGCCTGTAATCCCGCGCTTTGGGAGGCTGAGGTGAGTGGATTGCCTGAGCCCGCGGGTTCGAGACCCGCCTGGGCAACTTGGTGAGACCTCATCTCTACAATAAATCAAAAAAAAAAAAAAAAAATTAGCCGGGCGTGGTAGCGCACGCCTGCAGTTCCTGCTACTTGGAAGGCTGAGGCAGAAGGATCGCCGGAGCCCAGCAGGTCGAGGCTGCAGTGGCCAGGAGGGGCCTCTGCACTCCAGTCTTGGCGACAAAGTGAGACTCCAACTAAAAAAAAAACAAGATTCTCCCGGGACATGTGTGTGCCGTATTCAAGTTTGATAAGCTCTGTTCCAGATAGCTACTATTATTTGAACAGTATTTTTTACCAAGATGTGCTACATAAAATCCAAGCTAAAGTTTAATTGGTTGCTACTGCTTTTGTCATTCATTGTTTTATGTCCTTTTCCCCACAAGTCTTCTTCCCTATGTTGCTTCAGGTATCTACCACCCGTAATTGGTCTCTGACATCTCTGATGCATCATGACTCCAAGAAGCCTCTCATTGAGGAACGGTGAGAGGGAAAGAATTATACCACTAGCATGTGTATTATTCAAATAAACATTTAATAAGTAATTTTTATGTGGTATTTTTAAACAAACCATTATCTAACAACTTTAGCGAGATTTCCAAAGCAATTATTTTGAAGGTTAAGGAAAGGCAATCCAGTGTATAGAGAATTTGAAATCATCAGATAAAAAGATCGGGAAGACATACTCCAAAGTTCACAGTATCTGAAATGCAAAGCAAAAGAGTTTGTATTTTGACATTGAGCTCCAATAAAAGAGATTGCGCATGTATATATGCATGTGTATTTTAAAAACTCTTATTAAGATTTTAATTTGCCATCAAGGGCAAATTGTCATATGAAGATGAAACTATTTTGTGATTCATTAGCCAAGTGTGACGGAGACAGCTGAGATTAATTTAATCTGGGCATTTATGCATTAGTATTCCAAAGGAATCTGCAGTAGAGAGAAGCCCTTGGTTTTGTTTTATTTTTATAATGAAGGAAACATCTTCCCTGCTTTGATGGTCACAATGAGCTGGTGGATTAAATGGTTCTATAGTTCAACACAAACACAGATTAGGCATGAATGCTATTTCCAGGAAGTCTTGCTACCCTGAATGACACCGTCATGAAGCAGAAGCTTTAACACTTATTCTGGAAAACAAATGTGTACCTCAAGTAGCAATCAGCATTTCGAGCTTATTGCATGAACATCAAGTCCTGCTTCAAATCACCTTCCCACATCAGTCGTATCTTGCTATTGAGCCTTGGGCTACTATTAGATTAGTGGACCTGACTGATGACTCACCTTCACCTCCTAGAAATGCACGGAAGTGTCTGTGGTGTGATGGCCACATTGACCATGAGCTCAATGTTTCCGGAGTTGCAATAAACCTGCAGGAACCATGGAAACGAGGGAAGAGTTGCAGATTGAATGGTGCCTTGCACACGTTCACCCATCACGCTAAAATCAGGAGGCTCCTCCAGGTCCACATCTTCCAGGCCCTGACTGAGTCCATTGTCACCATCATGCACCGCAGTTGCTGTTGCTATTGACAACGTGTCCATGGAGACCTCTGACTACAGGATGCCCCAGGTCTTCCCATCAGCAGTGGTTACCCTCTCCTTTTTTTTTTTTTTGCTGCAGCGTATAATCCACCCCTCTTTCCATTATAGCAATAGACATTTTTCTCATGGTCTCCTATTTCAATTGCTGCAACAATAGCACTGGGGAGTCTTCATTCTGCTGTTTCTACCCGTGCTCATTTCTTTCTCCTCTCAGTGCACATCTAGAGAGCCAAATTACATGCACTCACGCACATATGTTTTTGCTTTTTTACCATTTCTATGGTTAGTATTAAAAGTTTATTCTATGCCAAGCACCCTGAGAGTTCCAATAATTTTTATTCTAGATATCCCCAGCAAGTCTCGGTTTTAACTCTCTTAACTGGAATGCTATGGTTTTATTAGTCTGCCCCATCAATTTAGCATTTATGTTACATCGTAGTAGTATTATCAGATGAACATAAATCCTGACTCCTCAACTAAATAGTAAGCTTCTTAAAGTTAACGATTATATCTCACTGTACATAACAGGCTCGGAATTATTGGAGGATTGTTTGAGAAAACCATGACAAAGTATTTTAGAAGCTGAGAAAAGAACAAGGAAATATAAATACATACAGGAAAGTAGACAGTATTTTACCTCCACGTGGACAAAATCAGTCAAAAGCTACCTGTGCTGGAAAGCAAAACTTAGAGCCTCAACTCAGACATGCAAAAGTGTGACCTTATTTCTCTTTCATCTCAAATTCCTTACACTCGTCTGCATTGATGAATAGCAGGAAAGAATCTTGCTAATTAAATAATTGTCTGACAGTTTCTCATTTAACTTCTAGTTCTTAAGTAAATAACAAATTCAGGATTTAAACTGGAGTCATTGGAGGTTCAGCCTCTATTAGGCCAACGCTGCTTCCCTTTTGTTCTCTCCATTTCCCCCTCCCTATCTATAGATAATATGTTCACATAATATCATGGGAACATCACTATCTTCGGGTATTCATAAAGTATGTTCTAGGCCGGGCTCGGTGGCTCAGCCTGTAATCCCAGCGCTTTGGGAGGCCGAGGTGAGTGGATTGCCTGAGCCCGCGGGTTCGAGGCCCGCCTGGGCAACTTGGTGAGACCTCATCTCTACAACAAATCAAAAAAAATAGCCAGGCATGGTGGCGCATGCCTATAGTTCCAGCTACTTGGAAGGCTGAGGCGGAAGGATCTCCGGAGCCCAGCAGGCCGCTCCCGGCCACTGCACTCCAGTCTGGGTGACAGAGTGAGACTTCCACTCAAAAAAAAATATGTTCTAGCATTCTTCCAAAGCAAGATTTGCTAGGGATCATCTATCCAACAACATATCTGGTGGGCAGTGAAAAGAGCAACAGTTTCCCTCTAAATACTTTCTTTCCAGAAGTAATGTTTAAGTAATATGCAGTGAGTTCTGTGACAAAAATGTGCCTTAGAAAACCCTGTGGAGGGAGGGCCTTGGGACTAGAGGGATACAAAAGGTAATTGACCTTCATGTGCTCACTCCAGGGCCAACACTGTTTGCCCCTTTCGGTCTCACCCTATGGCTCATTGCCCCTGGTGTTAGGGTCCAGTCACATCTGGGTTTTCCCTGGTACAAGCTGACAGCTCAGCTTCTGAGACTGGACTACTCACAGCCTTCTGGCACGTGGTGAAAGCAAGGTCAAGCCCCAGAAGAGGGCCGCCCATGTCATCTGATGGAAAACCGAGCCACTAGCGTGTCTCATCTACCCTAGTTTGAGGTGGCTAGACAGCATTGTCCCTAGGTAGTTTCTCCGAGAGAATGTTTGAACTTAAAGACAGCTGAGCTGGTCAAATAATCGAATTCTCCGCAGGCGAGGCTACTTGGAACCAGCTTCCTAGAAAAGTAATGGGATGTTGTGGAAACAGACATCTTCTTCCTCTTTGAGTTGGTTGGCTGCTAAGGCGGCCAGGTGGAGAAATGAAGCATGAGCAATAGAAATTATCCAGACTATTTAGGGATCCCTGGGTATATCTGACCAATCAGCAGGTTTCTCAGCCCCAAATCCTGGGCATCTTATCGGGCATCATCTAGTCATTCATATAAAGCCAGCAGCTCATAGAAATGGATCAAAAAGATGACTGACAAATATCACCTTGCCAAAAATTGTCCTTTAACTTTGATTTTGGGGCACAGTTCCTGGATCAAACTTATATGTCTTTATTCTGTCTTCCCTGGTGAGACACCCTTTCCCAGCCCGCTCCTCCACCCCACAAGTAAATAAGCCCAGAAAAGTCAATTCACCAGTCCCTCCTGTGGGAAAGACCAACGTTCGAGCAATAATCATCCTATTTTTTTTTTTGAGTCAGAGTCTCACTCTGTTGCCCAGGCTGGAGTGCAGTGGCACGTTCAAGGCCACCGCAGCCTCGACCCTGGGATCAGGTGATCCTTCCATCTCAGCCTTCCGGGTAGCTGGAACTACAGGCACGAGCCACCACACCTGGCTAATTTTTTGATTTATTGTAGAGATGAGGTCTTGCCAAGTTGCCCAGGTTGGTCTCAAACTCATGGGCTCAGGCAATTCTTTCCCTTTGGCCTCCCAAAATGCTGGGATTTTAGGTATGTGCCACGGTGCCATTATCCTTCTTAGGCAAAAACTGCAGTCCTGCTACGCGATGGACTCTTCTGTGTACATTATCCGTCATGTGTCTACACCCTATACCTCACAAGAGGTTAGTGATATGTCTCACACAGTGCTTTTCCCGACTTTATTTATTTTAAATATCCAGACCATATCCATGGAGCCAAAACCCGATTCATGTTTCCCAGTGTGCAATTACGTGGACTACATTTAGGAGAGGTGAATGCGTTTACAAATGTGACTAAGAAGTATGGCTGAAAAGATTCTCTTTTTTCCTTGCTTCTCATTGAAATGGACTCTATAAATATTCGTTGTAAAGAAAACTGCTTACTACAGTGGGAAATAAGAAAAGAAGCAGCTTGGAGGTAGTAATCACGTTTATGTAGCCTTTGCTTAGACTTGAAAAAATGTATGTCCAATGGTTATGGATTTAAATTGCAGTCGTCTCCAACTGCTTAGCTTAAATTCCAGAAAACACCAGCAGAATGCAATCTCCATCTGTTTCCTGGTAGCTATCTCTTGTTCCTTGTGTATTCTTAAACACAATATTGGAATTCAATAAGGATAATATTTTAGAAATGGCTGAAGTAAAACGAGTGATCTAACCTATCATCAGTTTTTTCATGATTGATTTGGAAAAGGTAATGTTGTGATTAGTTCATTTTAATTCAGTCCACCGAACCTGCAGTTGTGATCATCATTATTCTGCAAATGGGTGGGACAGCCACAGTATCAAAGGTCCTTTCCCATTCTATTCACTAAACTGTTTATACGTGTCAGACCTTATGTTGGAATTGAAGAAGTATAACAGTCATTTCCATAGGCTGTTTTGTTTTGTTTTCAGATGAATACATGTATTTAGAGGATCCAGGCTGGCAATAGATCTTGTAGTATTTTAACGCAATCACTCTGTAAATACCACTAACTGCACAGCACAGTGGCTAAGACCACAGTTTGTAGGGGTGGAGATTTCCGTCTGATACCTCCTGGTGGGATGACAGTGGGCAATCTACTTAATATCGTTAAGCTTCAATTTACCCACCTTTAAAATAGAATAGTATTATTTCTCTCCTTACTTTGCTCTGAAGATTAAATGAGATACTATGTGTGGCATAAACTACAGAGCCTTGCATTGCAAGGAGTAAGCGTTTATGAAATGTGAGCTATCGCTGCTGTTGTTATTTAAATACATCACCAGAATTAGCATTATGTGAGGTCCCACTGACAGACCAACCCCCTTGGAATGTTCCTTGACTATTTCTGAGTTACTGGCTCTCATTTGCATAAGAACAGGCACTGCAGGTTTTAACAAATGAGGGTCTTTTATGTGCATAAATAATCATCTCCAATGTATTGCTTGTTGTTTGAATAAATTCTGATTTCAAAAATGACTATTGGGAAATTTGAAATTTATGCCAATACCAGTATAACAGTAACATTCCTCAAACACCTGAAATCTGATTTTTTTGTCAGTTTGCAGTAAGAAACATGTATTTGTTTAGGTAAATGGTGATCTAAAACTGTCTGAGCTAAAAAAATCATTTTAAAAAATTAAACCATTTACTTTTTCAGCAAAGCACATTTATGAATGTAACATTGGCAGATATTAAACTCGATCTTTTTTATAATTAATGACAAGAGATAGAACAAAATAGCAAAATGTTAAGAAAAAACGATGCTGTATCTTGTACATAAATATGTAACATCTGAAAAATATGCATTAGGACAGAGTTGGGGAGACTTTTAATTGTATGGCATAAATCCCATGCTTTAATGTTTCAAAATTTTAATTTAAAAGGAGGAAATATTTAATGCTCCCACCAAAAGCACTGACATAAATGTGACATGTGATTGATACACACTTTCTAAAACGCATTTTAAATGCAGATTCTCTTTAAAATAAGGCAACATCCTTACGATCCTCAGTGCCTTGTCTATATACTTACCCCAAAAGCCACGTGAGACCACAGCCGGGAAATATTTCATGTCCCTTTTCTTCATCTGCCACATAAGGAAAATGTTGTCAGCTATATCTACAACATGGCATGAGGAGCAAGAAATAAAAGTGATGGCTTGTAACTGAAGGAATCCTATGAATACTTGTTAGCTGAAATGCCATTGGCTAGCTCCAAATAAACATGGAACTAAATGGAATTTTGCACCTGGCAAGTTGCTTTGTGTTGCTTCTTGGTCAACATTCAACATGCCAAATAGTAAAAAAGACCAATATGTTCTACTCTTCATATGAAAAATGACACTTGCAAATAGATCCGCCACGGTACAGCAAAAGGAAGAAGAGTGGCCAGGGTAGTAACCATAATATCAATAGACCAACATACAGTATATTAAGTATTGCCCAGGGGCAAACAGGCATGGTCAACACATGGTAATTAGACTTTTGCATCAACCGTAAAAACCACAATAAGTTGGATTGCTTAAAGGGAAAATTATTTTGGATAAAAATGTTTCAATTGTAGAGTACAGATTTGCACATTTGTAATTTTAAGTACAAATAATCACACTGTGATATTTGTTGCTGAGTTATGATAATGTGGTCAAGCTTCTGCAAAAGGTGGAATAAACTCCATCTTCAGAAGATAATGCCAACCTTCTGATCGAAGTGAAATAGCTCTTCTAACATAGGTGTCTGCTTGGGTAGTAATAAGCCCAGAAATTATCCTTTCCTGAGTCACTGGTAACGGCAAACATTCAAGAATATTTGGCTAAAAATAGGAGGAGGATGAAAAATAATCTATATGTATGAATAGAACATAGACCACAATTTAAAAACACACAAGAGGTGCTGATCTAATGTAAGTATGAACACGCTACCAGGCAAGAAAGCTCATTGTGTTTGAAAAGTCAAGACATCTTAATTACTGCAAGAAAGGCCATTCTCCTAAAAGTGGCATCTCTAGGCGCTTACTGCTATACCAAAATTCTTATTTCTCATTAAGTAGGAGTGTAATAAAGAGAACACGACATGCAGAATGTAATACCGACTAACAAGAATGGTGCTTTGCAAAACATAAAAAAGTATAAAGAAAAATAACAATAACACACTATACCACTTTCCAGATACATGGCAGAGATTGAACAGTGTTTAAACTGATTTTTCAACTAACTTGTCAGAATTATGATTTTAATGGGTTTATAATTTTATATCTTGAATAAGTATCATAACTTGTCTAGCCAGTTGTTATCTGCTCTCTTACACTGCCTAGAGCTTGACAGGTCAGCTTCAGTCCTTTCTATTTTATTGAAAATAGACTTGGTAAGTTAATCCATGTGTCCCCAACACCTGGGCCATGAATCGGTATCATCCGTGGCCTGTTAGGAACCGGCCACACATCAGGAGGTGAGCGGCAGGCAAGTGAGCGGAAGCTTCATCTGCATTGATGGCTGCTCCCCGTCACTCCCATGACTGCCTGAGCTCCTTCTCCTGTCAGATCAGCAGGGGCATGAAGAGTCTCATAGGAGCACCAATCCTACTATGAATTGCGCATGGAGGGATTTAGGTTGTGTGCTCCTTATGAGGAAAGAAAGAAAGAAAGAGAGGGAGAGAGAAAGAGAAAGAAAGGAAGAGAGAGAGAGCGAGAGAGAGAGAGAGGGAGAGAGAGAGAAAGAAAGAGAAAGAAGGAAAAAAGAAAGAAAAAAGAAAGCAAAAGAAAGAAAAAGAAGGAAAGAAAGAAAAGAAAGAGAAAGAAGAAAAGAGAGAAAGAAAGAAAGAAAGAAAGAAAGAAAGAAAGAAAGAAAGAAAGAAAGAAAGAAAGAAAGAAAGAAAGAAAGAGTGAGTGAGTGCCTAATGATCCGAGGTGGAGCAGAGGCGGTGATACTAGCAGTGGGGAGCGACCACAAATACAGATGAACATCAGCAGTGCACATACCACCCTCTCCTTCCCCATCTGTGCAAAAACTTTCTTCCAAAAAACCGGTCCCTGATACCAAAAAGGTTGGGCCTGCTGAATTCATCCATGATCTTCTCATTGCCAGGTCAAAAAATCATGCTTCAGTTTTTACATCGTTGATTTCTCTGACACCTGTGACAATGCTGACTGTTTAATGACACACTCCTCTCTTGACATAATAATGCTGACTCGTTGTATCTGTTGGAATAATGTTCAGCTTTGTATTTGCTCACCTCCTCTTTGGTTTTTTCATGACTGTTAATAATGTTCTCAGTATTCTATCCTCAGTCCTCCACTCTAAATAAATTCAGTATGTATTCTGATTCCCTGCTGCAATCCAGAAAAGCAAAAAGGAGTGAGATGTGCAGGAAAGTGATGCAGAAAATGCTGTAATAAAAGTGTCCAGGGTGAAAGGGAGGCTTGGAGGAGTTGGTAGAGTGGAGCTCACCAAGGGCCCCGAACACGACAGGGAGGCAGCACGGCCCATCTCAAGATCTTCTCCATGGGACAGTGAGTGCACCTGTGCTGTGAAGACAGCACAGCCAGCTCCACATGGAGGGAGTTCCTCGCCTCAGGGTGGTTCACTGTGCTTCCCAAAGCTCAGCTTCCAAACCAAGCGGTGCTGGTGGGAAAATGTCCTGGTGAGCACCGAGTCCTGTGACCCAAAGGAGACTTCAGAAGATAAGAATCAGCCACTTCAAATACATCCAAGTTGCTGCAAAATCCATATCTTTGTCCTTCTTTATGGCTGCATAATATTCCACCATGGGAAACTGTCCGGGGGGGAGGGGTGGGAATGGCAGTTGAGGGAAGCTGCTAGGGGAGGGAGGGGCATACCTCATCAACAAGGGAACCTGCATGATCAATGTTTATATACCTAACCCTGAATGTACCCCACATCTTTATTTTAAAAAATCAGCCGCTTCGGAAATGATGGATTCGATGGTAATTTAAAGGAGGCCCTTTTGCGTTACCTCCCAGCCAGCATTTTTGCGATAGAGGGTGTTGTAACCCATACATGGACCTTTAAAAACTAAGACAGACCCCAGGTAGCCTAGGGCTATAGTGTTGAAAGCAGCTTTCATACACATGAAAGAATTACTTAAGAGCAAAATAACTCCTTTATTTCAATCCATGTGTTTTGCTCTAGAGACTATGAAATGCTATCACAAGATGACTCTGCTCTGTTTGATCAACAGGGTTTTTCTATAGAAACTGTTAACATTAACATTTCTAGAAAACCCCTCTGTATTTGGAAATGTAATCATGGATTTCTAGGGAGAAAATTATTTGAAATCTGTACAAGTCATACTACAGAAGATAGACTCCAGTAATGTAGTGTTGGCCTGTTTCTTCAATTTAAGTCAAGCACAGGAAGAACTATAGAGAAACCTCATTTACTCAGAAATCAAATAGTACACTTTTGATTACTAGGGATTCATTACTAGGGATTCAAATAAAAAAATCACAAGAGAAATTAGAATATATTTTTAACTGAAGAAAAGTAAAAACATAGCACAATAGTACTTTCAATATGTTCCTGAAGGATTCCTTATAGGAAAATGTATGATTTTAAATGGCAATATTAGAAAAAAAGAATGTTTTTTAAAAGTTAATGGAATGAAACAAAAAGCCAATGGAAAATTAACAAAGCAGAAATTGTTTCTTTGAAATTAACAAAACTGGCAGAATGTTAGCAAGCTGTTCAGAAAAGAGAGAGAGAGAATATCTGCTTTTATCTATTTAAGAAACTGAAAAATATATATTTCGACAAAGAAAACACCAGGCTAAGAGAGGTTGACTATTAAATGTTATCAAATATTTTATGTAAAAATAATACATTCAGAAACTTTTGCAAAAAAAGAGAGAACAATCTATTTGCTAACTCATTTCATAAGAACAAATAATCTTGATACCAAAGCTTGACATAAGACATGAAAGGAATATTCTTGAAGATTTAAATCAAATTCCATCAAATTATTAACAAAAAAATCTTTAAAAGAAAAATACATCACAGTAAATAGGCCTTATCTTGGGAATATAGGTTCAACAGTCAAAAATCAAATTATTCACCATATTAAAAAAAGAAGAACATGTATAACCACCAAACAGATGCACATAGTGCATTTGATAAATTCTGTATCCATCCATGAAAAATTCTCCAAAAACAACAACAATGACAAAACTTTCTCAATCTGATTAAAATCATCTGTTGAAGAAGTATAACTGACATAATACTTAATATGAAAGACTGAATGCTTTTCTTCCAAGATTAAAAAAAAAGGAAGTATGGCAATCCTAGCCAGGGCAATAAGAAAACAAAAACCAAACAAATTAAAAAAAAAAAAAGAAAGAAAGAAAGAAACAGAAATTTTGAAATGAAGAACTAAAATAACCTCTTTTCCTAGATTGCATAATTGTCTCTGTATAAAATCCTAAGTAATTAAAAATTGCCCATTGGGCTAAAATTAACTAATAAATTCAGTAACACCTTAGGTTCTGAGGCCTTTTAAAGAAAAGAAATTGGTGCTGGCGCGCACAACCCCGCGGGGCCGTTATTCCAGTCTGTCTGGGAGCTGCGCAGTCGACCCGAGGCCTGAAATGTCCGAAGACAGTGTCACCCCGACGGGAGCGGCAGATGGCCACGGCGACGTCCCGCAGGCAGAGGTGAAAATACCTTCCCAAGGCTCAAAAGAGAAAAGGCATCAAAACATACAACGAAAAGCCTTTGCTTGCCTGTTCCCCCACCATCCAGTCCGCACTACAGCCCTCCAGAAGGTGCGCCTGCTGCCTCACAGAAGAGCCAGAGGACTGTATTCCCAAATTTTTAGAATGTTGATCTGACAAGTGAAAATACCTCAGTCCAATCTCAGTTGAATATCCTTTGATATGTCTAACAGCTATTGCGAAAGTTAACCAACTGTAGAATTAGAGGGAACGTTTTACACAAAACTGCCCTCACCTGTGATACCAACCGCTGGTTCAGGGATCCCCAAGACCAGTCTCCGGGCTCAACAGTTCACTAAAAGGACTCACAGAGCTCACTGAAAGATGCTACAGTCACAGTTGACAGTTTATTACGGGGAATGACTACAGACTGAGATCTGCCAAGGGAAGAAGATCACAGGGCAGAGTCCGGAAGGGTACCACACACGGAGCTTCCAGACGTCCTCATCCCACGGAGAGTGTTACTCTCCCAATAGCCATGTGTGTAACACACAGAGTATCGCCAATCAGGGAAGCTCATCTGAGCCTTGACATCAGGAGTCTCATTGTCAACTGCCCCGTGTGGGTGATTTCAGTCTCCAGCTCATCCAGAGAACTAACAACTCATGACCCAAACCCTACATCCCATTGTTGGTGTGGGTCAGAATTCTCACCCAAATCTCCTGTGACTATCTGGCTGGCCCAGGGCCCTCACCCTAAAATACAGTGTTATTATTTGGCTAACCCTAGGCCTCCAGGGTTAAAGAGACAAAGACATTCCTGTCAGGTGTGTGCATTCCTAGAGCTCCCAGAAGCAAAAGACAGACCACTCTCTGGGCAAGATTCATTTCTTCATTACATAACCATATTGATTTCTTTCACCATAAACCACCTGTTTATAACCTTTATCCTTTTTTCTGTTGAATTGTTAGTCTTTTTCCTCACTGATTTCCAGGAGCTTTTTTATATATTAGATCAGCCATTTGTCTGATATGAGTTGCAGAGATGTTTTTCCCCACTTTATTTGTCTTTGATGATTTTGAAAGTTTTTCTGTAATGCAGAAATGTTTTATTTTTATGTAGTCAATGTTTATCTTTTATGGCCTCTGGATACTAAGACATAAGACTTAAAAAAGATCTCCCCGGCCGGGTGCAGTGGCTCAAGCCTGTAATCCCAGCACTTCAGGAGTTTGAGACAAGAGGATTGCCTGAGCCCATGGGTTCGAGACCAGCCTGGGCAACATGGTGAGACCTCATCTCTACAATAAATCAAAAATTTAGGCCGGGCACGGTGGCTCACACCTATAATCCCAGCACTTTGGGAGGCCAAGGTGAGAGGATTGCCTGAGCCCACGGATTTGAGACCAGCCCGGGCAACTTGGTGAGACCTCATCTTTACAATAAATCAAGTAAAATGAGCCAAGCTTGGTGGTGCGTGCCTGTAGTTCTGGCTACTTGGAAGACTGAGGTGGAAGGGTTGCCTGAGCCCAGCAGGTTGAGACTGCGGTGGCCGTGAGCGTGCCACTGCACTTCAGCCTGGGCGACAGAGTGAGACTCCAACTCAAAAAAAGAAAAGACCTCCCCCAGCCCAAGCTTATAAGGAATTAGGCCATGTTTTCTTTTAGCATATTTTTAGTTTCATGTGTATCCCATTTAAATCTTCGAACTATTTGGAACTTATCCTGATGTACTCTATGAGGTAAAGACTAAGACACCTATAATCGCAGTACTTTCAGATGCTGAAGTGGCAGAATCACTTGAGATTAGGAGTTTAAGACCAGCCTAAGCAACATAGTGAGGCCCCCATCTCTACAAAAAAATTGTTATTAAAAGCTGGGCATGGTGACACATGCCTATAGTCCCAGCTGCTCAAGAGACTGAGGTGGGAGAACCCCTTGAGCTCAGCAGTTTGAGGCTGCAGTGAGCCATGATTGTACCACTGCACTCTAGCCTGGAGGGCAGAGCGAGACCCCAACTCTTAAAAAAGACAGAGATTATACTGAGTGTTACTAGGTAGCTGCCCAATTGTCTCAACACCATTTACCAAATAGTCCACCTGACCCCATTGATTTAGGTGTGAGATCCCACTTTATCATGTATTGAATTGTGTTTGGCTCTATCTATGGGCTAGCCTCTTCCATGGTCTGATTTTGTGCCTACAAAACTGAATTATGAGACTTTATCATATGTTTTTAATATCTGGAATGCTAGTTTCCCTGGGGTGTTTTCTTTTTTAGGGTTTTCATACCTGTTCTTGCAGCAGTATATTTCCATGTGAACTTTAGAATCAATTTACCAAGCTCAAAAAGTAGGTACTTGTTTGTATTTCTTCTTAATACCACATTAATTAACAAATGTAAAATAAGTATTACTTCTTTATGTCAATTATTGCTATTCAGTAACTCAGATACTCCATATATTTCTTCATGGCTTTTTTTCTATCCTCCAGAATTTAAATTTTTCTTCAAATAGGTCTCACACAGTTCTCATGAAGTTAATTTCCAACTTTTTATCTTTCTATGGATGTTTTAAATGAGATTATGTCTTTGCTTAAACCTTTTCAATAATTGCTTTGAATCTAGAACTCTGTGTAATACCACATAATAATGATAATTGTAGGCGTCGGTGTCCTTTTCCCACCTTTAGAAAGAATGCTTTTTAGTATCTCCCCCTTTGAGTATGATGCTGGTTTTCCACCTGGGTTAGGTGAATTTAACCATGAAAAGGAATTTTCCATCTATTCTTTTTGTTTCAGTGTTTAGTTCACTGTTTATTTTATCAGAAATGGTGGTCAAACTAATACAGTTTTAATATAAAATCCTTTTCACGATAAAGATAATTGTGTGATGATGTTTTAAATTAGACTTATTACTATTGTGCATTCACAGAATTTTCAAATATTGCATGATTCAGAAAATGAACCAACCTGGTCAAGATGTATTCTTTTAATGCGCTACTGAGGCTGTTTATGAATATTCTCTTCAGAGTTTTTGCATCAATATTTGCAAATAAGATGGCTGCATATGTTATTGGTCTTTGTCAGTTGTTTAAATTATTGTTAAACTCATTTTATACCAAAAATTTGGAAGTACCATTAATTTTTTAAATGCTCTGAAACAGTTTAAAATGCATTTGGAAAGTAAATTGTATTATTGACCTCAAAAGAGGGAGACACTTCCCAGTCATTGAAATCAGGCTTGGCCACTGATTTAATTTGGCCAGTGAAATGTTAGCAGTAATGATGGGTGTCACTTCTGAACAAAAGTTTGAAGAGCATTGTATCATTTGATCATTTACATTGTCCATCTTACCACAAGAATGGGATTTCCCAACTAGGCAAGGCTCATTCAGGCTGAATCCTAAAATGAGCAAGACACGTTGGCACAGCCCACCCAGAGCAGATGGGTAATGTAAGTAAAAAATAAACGTGGTTGCCATAAAAAAAAAAAAAAAAAGAAAAGAAATTATGGTTCAACAAACACTGCAAACAACTGGAAAATGTTATTTAAAAATTATTTACAATGGCATCAAAACCATGAAATATTTAGGAATGTATCTAACAAAACTGTCTATGACCTATGTACTGAAAAATATAATACTATGTTGAGAAAAATGAAAGGCAATCCAGATAAATACAAGAATACTCCAAGGCAACAGTACAATAAGATGTCAGTCCTTCTCAAGTTTGTTTATGGATAAATGCATTTTCTTTTTTTTTTTTCTTTTTTTTTTTTCAGTTGGAGTCTCACTTCATCGCCCAGGCTGGCGCGCAGTGGACCACTCGCTGCCACCCTAGCACCAACCTGCTGGGCTCCAGGGATCCTTCCGCTTCAGCCTTCCAAGTAGCCGGATCTACAGGTACGCGCTACCCTACCCGGCTCATTTTTTATTTATTGCAGAGATGAGGTCTCACCAAGTTGACCGGGCTGGTCTTCAACCTGCGGGTTCAAACAATCCACTCATCTCAGCCTCCCAAAGTGTTGGGATTACAGGCTGAGCCACCGAGCCCGGCCTAAATGCATTTTCTATCCATATCCTGGCAGATATTTTTTCACAGAAAATGACAAGCCAATTTTAAAATGGAAAAGGCCATTCAAAGAACCTAAAATAGCAATAATAATAAAAAAAATTTTGAAAAATAAAATAAAGTTGGAGGATGTAAGCCATATTCTTTTCAGACTTATTATAAAGCAACAATAATCAAGATATTTCAGACTTGGCATAAATGTAAACATAAAAATTAATGACAAAGAAAAGAGAGTCCAGAAGTAGACCTGACATACAGGTGGAGAAACTAAAAAAACCCCGGAATTTATTTATGAAAAATTGTGTATTTATCCTTACATGTTTAAACTTCAGTCATCTTCAAAGTACTCTCCATTTGATGCAGTACGTCTGTTGAGACACTTTTTCCACTAGTCAGAATGGTTTTTGAACTTATCAATTTTGGTGCCTTTTAGTGCTTCTGCTGTTTTTTGTTCCGCCCCTTCCACATAGGCAAAATATTTCCTTTTGAGGACTTTTTTCATCCAGGAAACAAAAAGAGTTGCTCAGGGCAAAACTGAGAGGGTGGGGGCAGGGGCTTCATTCCACTTTTGGTCAAAGACAGTGTGGGCAGGCAAGTTAGCAAGTCGCCCATCGTGAAATGGGCAAGTATGTGGGAAGAATCTCCCTCCCACAAAAGAAAAAATTCACTGGAGCCAAACGCAGCCTCTCCCAACAATGTTAGCTGATACACTGATGCTGATAAGTTCCTAGAACACTTGACCTAGCAGGGGAAGTCAGTGTTACAGGGGGCCTGCTCTCCAATAAAATAATTCTGTTTCGGGGGGGTCCCCTTTGTACATGGTCAATGGATTTTTTTAAATGCTACAAATACATTTTAATAAGAAAAAGTAAGTTTTCCAACAAATGTTCTCTTAATGCCTGTATACCTACATAAAAAAGTGACGTCCATGACACAAGGGGAAATTTATTGGAAGTTGATGGTAGACCTCATTGTAATACCTAAAACTAAGACCCTTCTTAAAACATAGATATGACACAAAATGCAAAACACGATTTTTTTAAAATGATAAATTAGACATAAAAATGAAAGTCATCTACTCTTCTAAGACATCCTTAAGAAAAGAAAATTGCAACCCACAGACATAAGGGAAAATATATACCATAATAAACATATAATAAAGGATATTTATCTAGCATATACAAATGATATTTGCAATAAGAATTAATAAGACAAGCCACTAAGAAATGGGCAAGGCACTTGAACATAATAAAATGGTCAAGAAATATATGAAAAGATGATCAACATCTTTGGTAATCAGAAAACTGCAAATTGAAACCATATCGAGATACCAACACATAACAAACATAATATCCAAAATTAAAGGAATCACAATATCAGGTGTTGGTGAAGGTATACAGCAACTTCATACCTCATACACTGTGGTTGGGAAATAAAATGTTGGCCACGAAATCTCACAAATAGATATTTACCCATAAGAAGCCAAAACATGCTTCCAGAAAAAGATTTGCATGTAGCAAGACTTTTTGTATGTGACTACAAACTAAGAACAGCCCAATGACCCAGCTATAAGTACATGAATGAACAAATTGCAGAATATTCGTATATTTGAGAGCTACTTAGCAATGAAAAAGAACAGACTACATAGACACACAACAAAGATGAATCTCAAAAATACACTAAGAAAAGCAAGCCAGTAAATATATTATCTATGTATTACTTTTTGAAGTTGAATTGAATTGAATTGAATTGAATTACAGTAGCAATGTGTAATATGACGTTTGTACAACCGTGCTCCCGCCATTATCTTTGACTGTCCTGCCTGTTGCATGGTGATGTTAGCATTCATTTGGTTAATGCCATCTTTTGAGCAAATATTATACTTAAGATGTGTATACACAGTAGATACTTAAGATGTGTATACACAGTATATACATACTCTACGCGTCCATTTATTTGAAATTGTGAAGCTGGTTGAACTGATCTGTAGGGAGAGAAAGAAAACATGTGAGTGTGGTTGGAGAAATCCTGAGATAATTGCATTGGGTAGTGGAAACGCACATGACATTATACAGCTATAATTTGTTCCTTTGTTGTATATAAATAAAGATGACAAAAGTTCAACAAATTAGAGCATTTCAAAAAAATTAGAGCATTCCGTTTTAAATGAGAGCATCAAGTTTACTCGAATTTTGAGATAGTTCATGAACAATCATCTCATCCCACTCTAAGTTTCAGATGCACACCTGTAAGGAATAATAAATGGCATTCACAGAACTTGAACCATTCTTCCCAACAAAAAATTGAATGAAATTCATAGACGTGGTTAAACTCAAGCTTCCTGCCCCATAGCTACTTTGAATCTGGAAGCTCTTGAAACTGACTAAAAGGGAGATAAAAGGTCACAGAAAATGAAATGTTCTGTCCAAATTCCATTTTGAAATTTGAGAAAATATGGTAGGTTTCAGAGTAGATTAACCCTTTGTCAGTATGTCCAATTTGTGGTGAGTGGTTAGTTAATCACAAACACAGCAGGCATCATTATTTTAAGGAGTCCAGAACTCAGCACACATTGCTTAACATAGAAAAGATGCAAGCCAATAAATATCTTTAATTAGACAGAAAAGTACAATTGAGTGGGGGATTACATATGTTGAAAGAATTTACATAAAGCTGGAAAACATAGACATCTGCTCTTTTTGCTCCAAGTACTGTAAGCGTACCTAAGACATAATTTGACAAACATATATATACAGTAAGAAAAAAAACTATGCTATTGAAACAAACGAGACTAGCTATATCAGAAATAAAATGTTTAAGCACTCAAATGATCTAGGTGTCTCTGTAGAAAAGATAAATTATGCCGTAATAAAATGTTAAAGAGAGCAATTTTTATTTCTACAAAGAGACCAATAAATATATGTTTATTTACAGGAATTTTGTTCAATTATGCATTTCAGTTTTCTAAACCTGAAAATGTCTTATAACGTGTGAAAGGAAAGCCACCTGTCATGCTTCTAGAAGCAAAAAACAAAAACATATGATTGCTAATGCTGAAGGCATATGGCCTTTACAAATTATAAAGCGTGCTTGCTTTGAAAATGATTTTCTAAATTGCAAAATCTCTATCCAAATTATAGCCGGAAGCTCGGTTCTTTCAGGCAACGAAGGGCTCGTTAAATGTTATTTCACGGGGAGGTGTGTGCAGCCTCTGACGACATCCACCTCTGTCAGTGTTCTCCCCAGGTGTCTGGCCGTCTCCACATCCCTCCTCCAGACACGTGAATACGCAAATGTCTTTGGGTTTCCTATCTGTTTTCTTTCAACCACAAACCTTGCCTGTGCTCTTCTCTCAACCTGAAATACCGTCCTCCCACTTCCACTTGCTAAATCCTCCTTGCCCTGCTGTCTGAGGAGGCTTTCTTCAACCCCAATTTGTCCGTTGCCCTCACCCCTCCATCTGTGTTACAATCGTCTCTTCGCTGGACTCTCCCTCCTATCGGATTCCATAAGGGCAGAGCCTGGGTTCTATTACTCTTATCACCAAGACCTAGTGTAAGGTGTGGAATAAAGAAACCCATAGCACTTGCAAAATAAAGACATCAGAGAAGAGGGCACAGCAGCAATTTTGCTTCTGTCTCTTCTTATCCTTCCATTTTGTGCTAGTAAGTTGTTGCTCTCTGAGATGGGGGAAGTCTTCCCACGGCCTGACATGTATCTGCTCCCCTTGATGGTTTTACTTCCACTCCAAATGGGACTGAGGACTTCTTATTCTGTTCACAAAACTCCCTTGGCTGTCTTAGCTTGGTTACCTGCAACGGGATTTCACAGTTCATGGGACATAATGGAGCATCTTCTATACTGGGGGAAGTGATTTTTGTGCCCAAATGAGCTAATTTTTAACCCTAACGATGTCATTATCTTCGTCTATTAAGTGGGACAATTTCAATTATTTTTGATGGCCTCAGTTTCTCACTTATGAAATGAGGAATTGAACTGTATGATCATAGAGGTTCCGAACAAGGTTTTCACAGCATATAGCCAGAAATACATGATGCTGACACGTGGTTTGAGTATCTTGCGCATTCTGCAAATTGCATCTCATAAATCAATTGGATTAGCAAATGCACATGTAACAAAAATGTAACCTGCAAGTAGCAACTGGAATTGGCTAAAACTCTCCAGGAGAATTATTGACACATAACTGAAAGGTCAGAGTATTTCAGGCTGAAAACAATCTCCTCCAACTTCCAGTTCTGCTTCTCTGATTTTCCTAGTTCTGCCCTTCTTTTGAGTCTGGACTTCAAACTCAGGCTGACTTCTCTCAGGGTAGCAAGCTGCTTGCTGCAGTTTCAAGCCTGCTGTCCAGTCTCTTCCTCGATCATTAAACCAAGTTCTGGACATCGCTCTGATTGGATCAAATAGGAGCAGCTGCCCATCCCTAAAACAGTCCATTTGACGGAGGCTGGGGTCACAGCAGGGACAGCACTGGTGAGCCTCAGCCTAAGCACGACCCGTGGTGGGAAGGTGTCTGGTTGCTCCCAGAGGGGTGGGAAATCCTCAAGCAAAAATCTAGGTGCTCTCATTGAGAAAGGGGAAATAGAAAGCAAGCGGACCCATGCAACAAAATCGCCATCGTGGGCAAGTCTTGGAAACCTATTTCTTTAAGAATAGCAGCTGTTCACAATAGCAAAAACATAGAACCAACCGTGTTGCCCATGGAAGCTGAACTGGATAGAACAACTGTGGTCCATATACACAATGGAATATTATGCAGCCATAAAGAAGGACAAATATATGGACTTTGCAGCAAACTGGATGGATTTGGAGTCGATCACACTCAGTGATTTATCACAGAAACAAAGAACTGAGTTCCGTATGTTCTCACTCATAACGTGACCTTGAGCAATTATAATGCTGTGGGAAGGCAATTGGCAGTAGCAGAAATTTGTCAGGGGATGGGGGGTGGGACTGGCAGTTGAGAGAAACTGCTAGGAGAGGGAGGGGCATACCTCAGCAACAACGGTACCTGCATGATCAGTGTTTGTATACCTAACCCTGAATTGTACCCCACATCTTTTTTATTTTTTTGAGTTGGAGTCTCACTCTGTCACCTGGACTGGAATGCAGTGGTCGCTCCCGGCCACCGCAGTCTCAACCTGCTGGACTCCGGCGATCCTTCCGCCTCAGCCTTCCAAGGAGCTGGAACTACAGGCGCGCGTGACCACGCCCGGCTAATTTTTTTTTATTTATTGTAGAGATGAGGTCTGGCCAAGTTGCCCAGGCAAGTCTCGAACCCGCGGGCTCAGGCAATCCACTCACCTCAGCCTCCCAAAGCGCGGGATTACAGGCTGAGCCACCGAGCCCGGCTTGTACCCCACATCTTTATAATAATAAATAAATTTTTTTAAAAAGAATAGCAGACTGGCCTGTAATCCTAGCACTTCGAAGGCCAAGACAGGAGGGTCACTTGAGGATAGGAGTTCAAGACCAGCTTTGGCAGCAAAGGGATACTCTCTGTCTCTACAAATAATAACTACAAAAGAAAATTAGCCGAGAGTGGTTGTGCACACCTGT
Source organism: Tarsius wallacei (assembly GCA_963574415.1). Taxonomy (NCBI): domain Eukaryota; kingdom Metazoa; phylum Chordata; class Mammalia; order Primates; family Tarsiidae; genus Tarsius; species Tarsius wallacei. The sequence goes on from CAUYQG010042212.1 coordinate 43,944, forward strand.
AATGCCAGCTCTTCAGGAGGCTGAAGTCAGAGGATTGCTTGAGCCTGCAGTGATTTACGATGGTAACACTGCACTCCAGGCTGGGTGACACAGCAACCCCTGTCTCTAGACTAGATAGATAGATGATAGATCGATGTGGACTAGTAACTGAGGGTTGATGATTCTCAAATCTACATCTTAACTTCTTATGCATATTTTCAAAATCACACACAAATCTGCACCTGAATCATATTTTTTATTTAGCTGTCTCATTATTTTATCAGTGCAACATATCTCCAAAAGGTCACATAAATAGTCCTTTCCTATAAGCACTTGACTATCATAACAGTCTATCAGAACAGCACCATCACTCTCAGTAGCTCAGATCTGGAGACATGCAATTTATTTTGATTTCCACAACTTATTCCTGTCCACATGCACGCCATCATTAAGTTCTGTTGATTCCACCTTCCTCCCAGAAAGACAAAAACCAGTCACAGGAAAGACACCAACAAGTCAAATTTCATTTAACCACATTCCTCTATCTTAGGTGTGTCCATCTTTCTTATATTTAAATCTCTAGAGCCTATCTTCAAGGATCTGGAAACGGCATAACTCAGAAACCATTTTTAGAATGAGGATAATATTCACTATTGCAAATTCCTCCATTTCTTATGGCTTCTTCCCATATTGTATACCATTAAGCTTTACCTTCTAGAAAACCATTTTGAGATCATCCAAACACATCTCAAATTCTCAAAGGTAGTGTAATGACTTTATACTTTATTGACCAAGAGAACTATGTTTAGTGGCCATGCTTCACTCTCCAAAGACATCTTGTTAGTTCCTTTTTCCATCTCATAATTTGGATGAAGATAAGCCATGACCTCTAGGGGACCTCGTTATTTTTGAAATAAAAATAAAATACACATTTAAAAAATTCAGAGCATAAATCTTAAAAATGCAAAAGAAGGACCCAAGGACAAGAAAACAGTGTTTCCTCTTAAAAAGACAATCTCTTTTTCAGCTCTCATTAATGAAAGGAAATAGGAAATGGTCTCTACGAAACTGTGCTTTACATTTAAACTCTCTTAGTTTCAGAGGAATTCTGTAATGAACTACCACATAGTTGGTCAGATGAAACAACAGAAGTTCATTATCTCACAGTTCTGGAGGCCAGAGGCTCAACATTAAGAAGTCCGCATGGCTGGTTCCTCCCCGGGCTTTGAAGCAGAATCTGTTCGTTGCCTTTACCTGGCGTCTAGTGATGGCTGCGATCTTCGGCAGCCCCTGGTTTGTGGCAGCACCCCTCCAATTCCTGCCTCCACCTTCACGAGGTCTTGTACCCCTGTCTCAAACCTGCATCTCCTTTCTCCTGGATGTATCTTTTGGAGGGACACCGATTCAATCCACTAGAGCAGCGGTCCCCACCCTCTAGGGCCACCTGGTCTGCAGCCTGTTAGGAACCGGGTCTCACAGCAGGAGGTGAGCAGTGGATGAGCAGAGATCTGTCTCCTGACAGATCAGCAGCAGTATTGGATTCGCATAGGAGTGCCAATCCCATTGTGAACTGCACATGCGAAGGGTCTAAGTTGTGTGCTCCTTATGAGAACCTAATGCCTGATGATCTGAGGTGGAGCTGAGGTGGTGATTAGCAGCAGGTTTGACCACTCATTATCCCTCCTCCTCCCTGCCGTCCATGGAAAAATCATCTTCCATGAAACCGGTCCCCAATGCCAAAAAGGTTGGAGACCGCTGCACTAGAGTCTGCCTCTTGTCCACGCCAAATTCATGGCTGTCCCACATGGAAACCACGTTCATCCCATCCCCATAGCCCTGAAAATTCTAGCTCCATTAGGGTATCAACTCTTAGTTAAAATCTCATCTAAATATGATCGCCCAAAGATACCAAATATCATCTAAATCATGTACGGGTGAAACTCCAGGTATGATCCATCCTAGGCTGACTTTCTCTCTCTTTCTCTGGAGCTGTGAATCTAGCTTCTGAGATACAGTGATGGGCTTCTGTCTCTCCTCCTTAAAACTAGGCAGACGTTTGTTATTGCCTCTTTCTCCCACTCCAAAAGGGAGAAAATGGAAGAGCTAAAGAAACCACGGGTATTAAGCAAGCTTAAAGCCCAGCACAGCAAATTCTCTTAGTTTTTGAGGCCTGAGACCAATCTCGCGTGGCTCAGTCCTCCACTCTGGACCCACGGCTGCCCCCCCCACCCCCCGCTGGTGGCCTCTGCCTCTGGGCCTGCAGCAGCAACTCCACCAGCCTCTGGCTCAGGGTGGAGCCCGCTCAGTCTCTGGCATTCCAGCTGTGTCTTTGGAGTCATCCCTCCTTTTTCTTCAAGAGTAGAGCATCTTTTCAGACGCGTAGCTCTATTGTTCTGTTTTCTGCTGGTACAGTGTTGTGAGTCCTGTGACCTTCTCTCTCGTGACCCTGTTTCTGCCCCTTTCAGTCCAAGTTAGCAGTGTTTCTGCCCACAGAGCCTTCTCGAAATCCCTGTGGGTTGCCTGTGGCAGTCAAGGGGAACCATGCTATTAGACAGAAGAATTCTCCAGGATTCTGAATGGAATTTTATTCATCTTTCTTGTAGCGATGTCACAGTGAGTGGTCCAGGCCGGTGGAGCGGTGGATGTGTGCAATCATTTAGATACTTAGGTTTGTTCTATGGTATGATTAAGCTGCACTCTAGGCAGGGTTCTTAACCTCATAATTTGTAGTGCTTCTTTTTGGTAGCTGCTAAATCCTATGGTCTCTTAAAAAATGGGAATGTGAAATGCAAAAGGCTGTAAAGGAAACTGAAATAAACATTTTCAAAACATCAAATACAAAAACAAAACATTTAAGAACCGAGCTATATTTTAGCACGTGTTTTCCTAACAAGACACTAGGTCACACAACCCAGAGGAAGATTGATGACCAACATCATTTTGAAGTCATGATGAGAGTAAACAATATGGTCATTTTAAGACATCTCTAATTAGCGTGATATGATGTTAAATCATCTGAAGTTTCAGTTGGTGAGTCAGAGGCACTGCTCACGCTATTGTGGGTTTTTTTTTTCTAATCCATAGCTAAAAGGAATGGCAAATTTTTTAGACAGTCGTGAAAATAAAATTAAAATCTTTTTGTATAACCGGTTCATGGAAACCTAAGCTAAGAATCTCCATGCTGGAGACTTGCTCCACTTTGTTGGTTCAAAGCCAGGTCGCTGCTGTAGGCATGCTCTATAGTAGAAGAAAACAGTTCAGAACAATGAGCTATGTGGCCGAAGTGACCACATGGATGTGTACACTTGACCTTCACTCCATTCCATCGGCCATGAAGATGGAAGGGACCAGGGGATGAGGGTCTGCGTGAGTAGCCATATTCCCGGCTGAAACTTAGGAGAAAGATTTCATTACTTGCAGAATGAGGAGAGAGTGGATACTGGAACCATCTGCAGTTTCTGTCACAATATTTCACCAACCTCATAACCAAGTCTTTGGGGTCCTTGGGTCATTGTCTGCCAGTGGACCTTGGTTAGGGTCCCAAGACCAGCCCCTCCACGCTCCCCTTGACTTATCTTGGGAAGAAGGAATGAGAGAGTCTCAGTCATCTCCTTGCAAGGTCCCCTGGTTTCTTATTCACCCTGCCCACCCTCTCTATGAATACCACAGGGAAATTCAGCTTTTCCTAAGATAGTCACACCACACACCCACCTATAACCAGCAATTGTAAGCACTAATTTTGCTCATGGTCTGGAGCTCTGCTAGTCTCACATTTAAATAACCAAGAGAACCATTGAAATGACTTAGAGGTTGAAAGATAATTATGTTCCAATGTGAGGCTCTAGGTCTCCCCACCAAAAGAGCAGTTAGCAGCTTCTTATTTATGGGCATCTTATTCTACTTTCATTCCATTAACTAATTTTGGATCCCCTGGGGCAGAGGAGAGACAGGTGGGCAGGGAGATGCCAAGGTTGGTTTCATAGGTTGTGTTTGAGGTCTCCGTGTGTTCATTGAAGGGAGATTTTTAGCAGGCAACAAAACGTGCTTTGTGGGTCTATAAAGAGAGGTCTGAATTGCAGATATAAATGATAGAACCATCAGCCTACAGCTTGTTAGAGGCCTGAGAGTGAAAAGGACGCTTCTGGGAGCGTGTGAGATGAGATGGGGGATCTTTGTAAGACTGAGATCTGAGGAGAAGCAGCAGCAAAGGGAAGGCATCAGAAGAGACGTCTGCCTAGGAAGCAGCTTGGATGTGGGCAGAGAAATAGCAGGTCAACTAAGAAAAGGGCTGGAACTGCCCATGTATCTTAGAAGTACTTGGGCTCCTTCGAGAAGACAAAGTGGTGGGAGAAAGGTCAGGGTCTGAGAACTGAAAGACGGGGGAGTGACAGATGGGATGTGATGTTTCTGAAATACTCTTTCGAGAAATGTGATTCTGAAAATCGTGGCCCTTCAACGAGAGTGGGAGTCTGGATGTATAGGGATATCCTGGATAGCATTCGCTGGACCGTGCCAGAAAATCCAGATAGTCCACAGTGAGTAGGAGAGCATCAGACACAGTGCAGAACCGTCTTCCTCCCCAGCCCGCTGGGACCCTGCTGGACACTCACAGACACTCAGACACAGATCTCTTTATCTGAGGCTACATTTTGGCGTGATTTTAAGATGCACTTAACTTTGCAGACACTCAACTAATGTTCAGATTGAGAGAAGATGGTAGTGTGGTTCTAAAACTCTCCACAGTTCGGGAGAATCATATCACAAAGAGCATTTAAAGATCCAATAAAGCTAGCCTGTATCAAATTACTACACATCTGTATGTAGTGTGTATGTCATTGCTACAGTGACATTGCATCCTAGAAACATCTGGAGGTATCGAAATATTTAAACACTGAAATCACATCATTTTGTGTTAAATTATCTTCCTTCTGTCCCTTCTTTGCATGGCAGTGATGGCAGCATGTTGATGTTTGCCATTGTTTGTGTAGTGATGTACGATTATCTGTAGATTTTCTATCAAGGTCATGAAGGGAAGGTGTTGGGCACCATGGCCTTGAAAACCACTGTCAAGGATTTCACGTCTCCTGGACTCGACTCCCCAAGCCCAGGCCCTCTTTGGAGAGCTACTCTCCACTGACCCCTAAACATAATTAACCAAGGAATCCGAGGTGCCATGAATGCAAAGCAGGGACCGCTAGAGACCTTCTTCCTGGAATGTGGATTTGGATTTCAGACGCTCATCTGTGTCTGCAGGTGGCCTTCACTGGCATCCTGCAGACTCAAGGACTGAGAGAAGTTCTGGCAGTTTTGAGTCGTACATGCCAAAAATCAGAGCAAGATGGTTTGCAAGGAGAGAAAGAACAAAGCAGAAAAGCGAGACCAAGATGAGAGACTTGCCACCCTGGGTGGCGGTGAGTGCAGGCACTGTCAGGGAGACCTCTCTCTCCGTGTTCCTCTGGACTCCCCACATCCCCACAAGAGGCCATGGTGCTCGGTGCTCATTTCTGCTCTCTCAGTGGGGTTTTGCTAATTGCAGCCAGAAAGACTTGCTTACGTTTTTTAATTCTCATTCTTAGAGGGTGTTAATTAATAGTTGTTAAAATGAATTAATATAAAAATAACTGAATACAGTAACGACTTCAGATGAATTTTTAAAATTTCATTCGCAACACAGTTGTATTATTTCTTACAACTAATTATTTTCTTTATTACTTTTTTCTTTTTTTTTACAATTTTACTCTTACAAGTCCACCCTCCCCTCTCTCCAAAAAAAGAGGAGGTTTATCTTTTTACCTAGTTCATAATATTTGTTTAAATGAAAAGACTCAATTTGTGGAGTGTGGTGTGTGTGTGTGTATGAGAGAGAGAGAGAGAGAAAGAGAGGAGAGAGAAGGTGAGAGCTGGGGTTCCTTTTCTATGCATCTCTCTGAGCAAGAAATATCCAATGTGCATTCCTTAATACAAATTATGTCTAATGTTTACAATAGCTAGTTAATTTTTATTTAAAGATTTGGGTATAGGTCTAAAAGACAATATTATAATCTTTTAAAGCAATAAGAAGTGCTATGGGCTTCTTCATTTTTATTGGACTGCTGGATTGTGTATTAAAATTGAGACATGTGCCTTTAAAAATTAAAATTGAAAATTAAAATTTAAAAATTAAAATTGAGACATATGTCCTATAAAGTTGTTTTTAATTGTTAATAAGATCATGCCCTGTTAAATTCAATTTGTGAAAGATTACATTTCTAAAGGAGTAACAATACTATATAACCATTTAACTATAATTTCATATTTTAAATTTTGTGTATATTTTGTGTCATATGTTTCTTCATTTTTAGGTAATTAAACATATGAGCAGGTGCTATCCTTGCACTAAAGTTTGATGAGAAAGAGCCAACACACTAATCTTTTATTCTTATTCAATGTTTCTTTCACAGATAGATTTTTCCATGAATTTTATTTTCCCTGAATTTGATCAGATGTTTTAAACCATCCAAGTTCCCAGTGCTAGAAAAGATCTGGGCTTTATTCGTGTACATTGCCGCTGCACAATAAAAAGAAAAGTAACAGGCAAACAAACATGTGTCCACTAACCGTAAAGGTGATTTTCTTCCCAACGCTCGGATGGAGTAAAAAGTTCAGGAACCAAGGCAAGGCCGAGTGTGTCCCGCCCAAGAGGTGAAAACGTGAAGAATGCCTAGCCCTGAGTTGCTCGCAAGCTAAGCCGAATGTCACATAACTGGCATCATTCCTTCTATTAAATTGCTAATTATTTGGCTATTTGGTAGGAAAAGCCCAGGTAGAGTTGGCTATTCGATTCTGAAGTGTTTTTCCCTGCTGAAGCTCACAGACACACCCTGACTCACACAGGCCGAGGCATGTATAACTCATAGACATCATGCCTTTGAATTTCTCTTCCTCCTTGTCCTTCCTTACTCTCACCATCTCAGTTCAGGGACTGTGGGCTGTGTAAGTTGTGTAGAAGGGGACCCCGAAGGAGAGAGACAAAGTCACGCTGGCAGGAGCTATGGGAGACATCCTCACCACCCATGCATGGGAAGTAGCCAGGGAGCGTCCTCTGTGTTGACCTACAAAGTACATAGTGCGAAGCAGCATCTCTCATCACAGAGTGACTGAATTTCAACAGAGCAATCTCGCTAAGCCTCCTTGCCACATCCTCTAGAATGTGGACATTGTTCTGTGAGGGGCCCCCTTTTAAGAACTGTTTGTTGCAATGGTGTTTTGCCTGCAATTAAGAGTGATATTGAGAACCTTCGTGCACCCTCTCTGATAGCATCTCTTACAACTTAGAAGGTGAACAACAACAAAAAAAAAACAGCACAGCAAATAGATACAGCAAGAAGCAAATCATATCTGCGTCGGTTTCAGCATCTGCTATGACTGCCTGGGCAACTGCCCAGTTTAAGAACATGCCTCTGTCTCAGGCTTTTGGGTGCAGAGGAGGATAGGAGGGTGGAGCATCCACCTTCTCTATGGGTTTTCCCCGGTGACCTGGAAACAGGTGAATTTTCCTGCTTGCTATAGTAATGAACCCTGTCCTTTCGAGTGTCCAGGTCGGTGTGAGTCAACACCTTGACTCTCTTTGGTTCCTACTCAGAAGCTGGGACTAACCTCATCCATCTTCCCGTAGACTATTATTCTCTTCTTCTAGATAAAGGGAGATGATCTCCAACCTCTTGCAACATGAGCAATTTTAAATAGATTTGGTTTCTTTATTAAAAAAAATGATGTTAGCATCTTTTCAAAACTGTCTGTTGCAGAGTCGCAGAGCTGTACAGCTCAGATTCAGTCATTCCACCAGCGCTCTGGGTTCCGGTGCCTTCTGCGGCCTGGACGTGTGACATCGGACACACAGAGGAGGGGACTAGACTGTCTCAGAGCTCCTCCTATCTGAAGGCACCAAGGCTCCAGAGGGCTTAAAGTGTGGGTCCCACCTCCTTCGACACGACAGAGGAAACAGGAGAAAATCACGTGGTCTCAATGTTTCGTTTCTGGATTCCATCATGCCCGTCAATTTTTCAGCTATCATTTTTATCCTTTTCCCTCAACTGTAGATCTTTAGTGAGATGTAACGATATATACAAACTTAAAAGAATCCATGACATTTCACTTTAAAAGAATAAAGACATAGTTACCAAGGGTGTATACGTCTATCACAAACAGCTGAAGAGGTCGCCTGTCTCACGCTTTTGAGAAGCACACCATTATCAAGCTTAATCCCTGTACAGTGCACACGCAGAGATTACTAAAAAAGCTGCTATGTTGCCCTAAGAAAACCGTTTAATGGAGTATTTGGTTTCCACAGTTGTTTGGCTAAGCTTCTGACATTGTCATGACTTGCTTGCCCACATTTCTAAATCATACTGACTCAAGAAAAGGCATCTCGGATACAGATAAACCAGAAACATGCGATTGAAAATCTGATGACATTTCGCATAGTCAGAAAGACTTTTCCTGCTTAGAAAATGTTTTCTCCATAACACAGATGTGTTTTTCAATGCCTTGGAATTTCCTCTTTTGAAAATATGTTGAGTCAACAGAATTTTTAAAGAAAATAATTATATCCTGAATTTAGCTCTGCTGAAAGAGCATGCTAGAGTTGCAATCATGTCCTTTGTAAATGTGTTTTAGAGTTTTCCCAGAGATTATCATGTGAGGATGAAATGAAGGAACCGGGGTCTCAGGGTTAATGCAGACTCTGGTTTGTAAAAGAATGAGAAAGTACATAAAGTTAACAAAAAATACACATGTGCCAACAAATTCACTATCACTAATCCTCAGAATTTGAAAACCTCAACTTTTATATTCAAAATCCTTATTGGTCCCAATGGGTAATAGGTTTATCATTAAAAGATTCCTAGCAACATAAAGATTGGGAGTGGGTAAACGTCTGACAAGGACAGAAATGTCTCTTTATCTGCTTCCGGTTTGCAGGAGTATTACAATAAAGCCACTATAAACATTTTTTCCCCCAAAGTGGCTGTCCAATTTTCATTTCTAGTAGCAATAGATGAGCGTTCTCTTTACTCAGCAATTTTGCCAACACTTATGTTGTCAGTCCATTTCTTATTTTTTTAGTTATTTTTAATAGCTGTGTCGTGGTACCTTGTGGTTTAAATTGAATTTCTTTAATAATTAAAGGTGTTGAGCATCTTTTCACATGCTTATTTGCTATTCATATGTTACTGGGGGAAGTGTCTGTTCAAATCTTTTGCCCAATTTTTTACTGCATCCTTTTTATTCGATTGAATTTTTGAAAGTTTGCCGTGTATTCTGAATGCTAACCATTTATTAAATATATGCCTTTTAATATATTCTCTTTTTGGCTTTTCTTTTGATTTGATTAAGAGGTCTTTCAAAGTGTAGAAGTTCTACATGTCAATTAATTATATTTAATCTTTTCGTTTAAGGGCAGGGCTTTTGAAGTTGTCTCTAAGAAATCTTTGTCGAATTCGTGGTCGCAAAGTCTGCTTCTAGAAATTGTATCTGTTTTAATATTTAGGTCTATAAGCCATTTTGAGTACACTGTGGTATACATTGCAAGGTATGGTTCAAAGTTCAATTTGTATGCATGTACATGTCCCGGGCACCATCTGCTGAAAAGACTATTCTTGCTCAGTGGAGTTGCCTTGGCAGAACTTTGTAGAAAACCAATTGACAATGTTTAGGAGGTCTATTTCTCAACTCTCTTTTCAATTCCATTGATTCGTGTGCCTATCTAATACCCCACTACCTGACCATTGTTGCTTTACAGTAAGCTTGAGCCAAGTCGTGTGAGCCCAGCTTTGTCCTTTTTAGCATGGTTTGAGCCATTCTTTTTGAATTTTCATTAAATTTCAAAAACATCAATTCTTATTTTTAAAATTATGTGTGATTTTGATTCTAATTGCGTTAATTCTTATAAATAAATTTGGGGAGAATTTGCATTATCACCATATGAGTCTTCCAGTTCATGATTAGAGCATACCTTTATTTTTTTTTTAGGTGAATAAGTAGAACTTCTTTAATAAATGTTTTGTAGTTTTGACATATGGGTCATGCACATAGTTTGTTAGACTTACACAGCACAATTATGTCAAGTTTTTTGGTGCTCTTTTTAAATTTCAAATTTTAATTGTTCATTGCTACCATATTAACATGCAATTGATTTTTTTTAAATATGGTTTTGCCAATATCATGTATTGGTTCTAGTGCTCCCTACAGATTTATTTGCTACTCAAACAATTAAGCTTTCTGAAACAGTTCTATTTGTATTTGCAATCTATACGCCTTTCATTTATTTTTTTCCCCATATTGACCTATCCAGAATGACCAATAGAAATAGTAAGAGGGGACCGGGCTCAGTGGCTCAGCCTGTCATCCCAGCACTTCGGGAGGCCAAGGCAAGTGGATTCCCTGAGCCTGAGGGTTCAAGACCAGCCTAAGCAACTTGGCAAGACCTCGTCTCTGCAATAAAAATAAATAGTAAGAAGGGACATCTTTGTTCCTGATTTTAGAAAGAAAGCATTCAACCCTTTACTAATAAATATCATTTTAGTTTTAGGTATTTTGTGGATATATTGCATGTGGTTAATGAATGCTTCTATTGAATGAATGAATATTTACTTATATCAATGTTTTGCATCTAGAGACATGATCATATGTTAATATGATTTATTAACATTGATTGATTTTTAAATATTGAACCAGTCTTCTATTTCCAGGACAAACTCCAGATGGCCATGATATAAGGCCACTTTAACATCCTGCTGGGTTCACTTTGCTAATATTTTTAGAAAAATTCAGATCCTTTCAAAACCAGTGTCAGAGTCTTTTGCCTGAGATATGTGCAAGGCCACATTACTCATTTTCTCTCGTCTTATCACCACTTGAATCTGTCCTCTCCACCATCATCTATCCAAAGTAGAACGCCAATCACATCTCTTTCTAAGCTTTCTAAAGACCCCTTTCAACTACAAGTATGTAAATTCTTCAGCATATTAAAAATGGATCTCTAATATAAGCTTTCAGCCTCATCTCCTCTCTTTTTCCTGAAATACCGTGGTCTACAAAAGCCAAATTTCTTGTATTTCTGTGACTCAACCGCATTGCTCACCCTCTTTCTGGAGTTTTCTTTTATGAAGACGTGCTTTTAATCATATCGCATGCCTCCGCTCAGACAACCTCTCATTCAGTTACCCCTGACTCTCCGAGAAGAGGCAAATTTTCCTCCTTGACGTGTATGATGTCATGATAGGTAGTTGAGGTGTCTATTATATATGGGCATATATTAACACAGAGATACATGAAAGTGAAATTATATAGCTAAGCTGAAGACTTGTTATCTTTATAAGACTAAGCTCCAGGAAAACAACCATGGGGACATCATATGTGTATTTGTATCCCTTGTCTCCCGTGCAGTGTGTGGCCCCCAAATAAGTACCCAGTAATGTTTGTTGAACTATTCTGGGCCAAATAGCACTGGGTTGGGTGGATTCTCGAGGTAAGGGTTGTCCTTCATTAGCCGGTATGCTCACCACAGGACTGGACGTTGACATTAGTCAAGAGGAATCAGAGGTCCTACTCTGTGGTTCCACTTTCAATGTTCATAATTCGCTTTTGGCTCACAGATCACCTTAAACACACCACAAACACAGCGAGCGCTTGACTACAAATAAATCTGTCTATGAGTCAAATTTTAAATTCCAAAAGACTCACAGAAGTCTTGGTTTTCAGCTCTTTTCCAATGTGTATTCAGGCTTTCCATTTTGTGCTGTTCAGTAGAATTATAGCAGTGTCCAATACGACCAGGTGACCCCAGAAGGAACGGAAGATGGGGTGGGTGGACATAGATGAAAGGTCCTGAAAGTGGGAGGCTCTGAAAAGACCTAGGGTGTCCTCTTTCAGCCTTCAGTGAAGATCCACGGCTAGGAGATGGCAGAGCAGAACCGTAGGGCTGCCCGTGTGGACTTTCTCCCTCAGTGTTTCTCAGGGTAGCTGGGACTTCCGAACATTATCATAGGGCTTTGGTATTCCTTCACAAGTACTATTCACCAGTGGCCAGAGTCTTCATGGTGATGCTTCCAGTGGAGAATGAATTGGGGGGGAAAAAAACAAGCAGAAAAGTAAAAATAGCTTTCTGATGAGGAATGTTTTAGAGGTGTTGCATGAACTGAACACAGTGGTTCATGCCTGCAATCTCAGCACTTTGGGAGGCTGAGACAGGAGGACTGCTTGAGTATAGGAGTCTGAGATCAGCCTGGACAGCATAGAAAAACCTCGTCTCTACAAAAAAAAAAAATTGGCCAGGTGTGGTGGCGTGTGCCTGTGGTCTCAGCTACCCAGGAGGCTGAGGCAGGAGGATTGCTTGAGTCCAGGAGTTCAAGACTGCAGTGAGCTATGATTGTGCTACTGCACTCTAGCTTGGGCGACAGAGTGAGAAACTATCTCTAAAATTAGAAAAATAAAAAAGGCTTGGCGCATGACAATTCTGTGGTGAAAGGCAATAGCCCAAATGTTAGTTCAGAGACATGCTCGCACACAGACACACTCATGCACAAACAGACACAGACACACAAACACACACACAGAGTCACACGCACACACACTGAAATATTCACACATAAGACACACCTATAGGCGCAAACTCACAGAGACATTCATACTGATGTGAGCACACAGATATATTCATGTACACAGACACATAGACACAAACCTCATATAGACACATACACATACGTAGAGACACACACACAAACACACTCATATACACAGACACAGTCACACAGAGACACGCACACAGAGACACTCATACACATGCAGATACTCACACACACAGACCCAAACATACACACTGATACACTCACATACCCAGACACACTCAGACTCACAGACACACACATACACACAGAGGCACGCAGTAACACACACGGACCCATTCACACACAGACCCATTCACATACAGACATACCCATAGGCACAGACACACAGCCAAAAACACACACACAGAAACACGGGAGAAACACTCACACACACAGAAGCACGGGAGAAACGCTCACACACACATGCGCTCACGCATACACACTCCTAATTGCAGACACACAGACACATTCACACACACACTGACGCACACAGACACCTCCACCCATAGACACACCAGCACACTGACACAAGACACCTTCCGACTCTGCCCCTCTGTCTTTCACTCTTATTGTTGGTCGGTTGGGTTGCCGTCCACTCGCTGACCCAGCCACGTGCCTGCTCCCGAGGCACTGGCAGTGGGTCTTGGCCTGCACACCCCTGGAGCTTCTCTCCCACCCGCCCTGGAGTGCTGCGCTCAGGCCCTGGGTACTGCCCACGGGTGCTGCGGCCACCTGGCTGCTGGCCGGTCCCTCGGGTGACCTCCCCGCCTCACACGGAGAGGGTCGTGTGGCTGGGGGCACCGTGTGGTGAGGTGTCAGTGCTGTCAAACACGCCCCACCCATGTCGTGGCCCAGCGTGGGGCGAGCTCAGCCCCGTGAGGGTGGAGCTGGCCAGCGCCTCTGCCCATGCACTCTGTCGACTGCCCAGCGGCTGGGGAACACTCCAGCTACAACTGCAAGTCTGTGTCCCTTTTTTGGTTCCATCAGCTCTTGAGCCACACACTTTGGAGCTCCGTGATGAGGGCCTGCTCATGTAGGTTGGATGTGGAAGTCCCCCTGCTGGCCAGGACTGTATCCATATAGACGTGGTCCCCTCAAGATGGGCAGGGCCCGGACATTGTGTGTGTCACTGGGGTCTCTCACCAGTGCAGGGTCTCATTCGACAACGTAACGCACGATGACCACAGGGACAGACCTGCCCCTTTCTCCAGATGGGGTCCCTTCCAGGAAGAGGCTATGTGGAAAAGCCAGGGAGACTCCCACCGCCCAAACTCCCTTCTCTCCACAAATGCACGTAGTCACCAGCCGCAGCTGCCATGGTGCAGGGTGCACAGTGAGAGGATGACGTCCATGCTTCCAGTCCCAGAGCCCACAGCCCAGGAGGGTGGGCCGCCGCACACCGGGTGGCGCCGTGCAGCCTTGAGTGTGCTGACCTGGGAACCAGCGCCCTGCCCTGCCCATCGCTTATGAGACTGGAATCCCAGGAAGGCTACTGAACTCCTCTGGGCCTCAGTTTACCCATGACGGAAGCATGGTTAACAAGAATACCCATCTCCGGGGGGCAGTGAGAATCGCTTGAATTAATCCTCAGAAGAGTTGGGTTTCTCGTGTGTTCCGTAGCTATTATTATTCAACGCACATCAAAGCAGCTACAGGATTATTTGAATGCGTTCTTCACACCAGCATAACTGGCCGGGTTGAGCTGATGTATACCTGAATCTTGCTCTGCCTTCCTGCGACATCGCCGGGGTCACTTTGGTCTTGCGAGGGGTCACTCAAGTCTTGGATTGTTTTGCAGGAAACCGGCCTTGTCCATTAGGCATGGGTCTGCAGGTGTGACTCTTATAGGGTGACTCTGTTTTTAGTTCTTTGGGGTGGATTGACCGTTTCTATTGTTCTGTCTGTGTGAAGTCAGGACCAAAAGAACAGCATAAATAAGCCAGAGGTTGTAGAAACCCAAGGGAGGAAAGCCACTGGGAGTGATCAGAGTGACGGCGTGTGGAACGATGACTTGATCCAGATGACCCCACCTGAAACAGGGATTGTCCCAGAATGCCAAGGAGCTTTTTTTAAACGAAGCTATTTTAGACAGGGGACTGTACCAAGGTTTAGTCTACAGTTCCATAATAAAAAACACCTTTGGAGGTAATACACATTTTAATCTGGATCCTTGCTCTTTGATTCTGTAACTCCTGGGGTTTGCTTTTCCTTGGTCCACAGGCGCCCGTTTGGCCCCTTCTTGAAAGGACACCAGCGCTAGGTGCTGTTTATAAATTTCTCGGTTCAAACATGAGAAACCTTCTTTTAGGTATTCTAAAAACTCACCTCCCCTAAAATCATGAAGCCTCACTTTTCAGTTTTATAGCAGAACGCAGGTCTTTGAGGCTGACGTCTTCATACGTACTCACACATGAAAAAATACAGAAAACAAACGTTGCCTTGAACAAAAATCACATCTTACACACTTTTGCAAACTGCACGCTAACATCCTGTTCTGATTAAATGACCAAAAATTCATTCGCATTTGATGAGCTCCATGGATTTTTAAAAGAAAGAAAGTGAACACATGAACTCAGAAGTCCGATTGTCTTTCAGCCCCTGGGCCTGCCGTGGACTGAGTTCTAACCACCTCCCTCAGACTTGCTCTGTGTCTTTGCGAAATCTGAGTAAAAGTACCCACTTCACACAGCATACAGGGCAGTGATGAGAAATAAAAATGTAGACTATTTAAAAGACTTACCTAAGAGCAGGGGGAAAAAAAATAAGTACATTCAAAAGTGGTGTATTTACTTCTTGATAATGGTGAGGTCTAAGATTAACCACACATGAAGTTTTGCAGGTAAATACCGTAGCTGTGGATGGTTTCGTACTAAATCAAAGAGTTGACATGCTACAACTCAGCTTTATGCCAGTAATCTCAAGTGAGACTATGTCATCCAGGCATCTGACTATGTTGTAAAATGAAGCAGAAGAAACAGAGTGAGACAATTCTCAGGCTGTTACATTGTTTCCTCTTCCTGCAGCCTCGCCACACTTTGAGAAATGGCCACCAGAGGGCGGGACGCACCAAGCTATGAAATCCACAGGCTTTCGCCAAGTGTGTCTTGCCTTAGAAGGAACTTTTAGCGTACAATTCTTTTTCGTCAATCTTAATTTTCAAGTAACTAAAATTGTCTCTACATAGTCACAAAATATTTCCAAAGCTCAAGTGAAGCACATTCTAAATAATAACCAATTTGGTTTGTAAACTGCACATTTTCTCTGAATCTATATGTGATCCACAATCCAATAATTATTGATGAAGTAACGCTCTGAAAATACATGTTAGTCCTACGTGTATGGTCTGTTCAAGAAAATATGAAAATGCCTTTACTCACATGGCTTCAACTTATGAACTATTTTGAGAAATTATAAATTAAGAAGTGAACATTGTAAAAATTGCCTTACAACATTCAGCATTTTAATCATGTTCCTGCATGGGGTGAAATGTCAGAATAAGACTGAATTAAATCAACACACTGGTAATGCAACAGCCAGGTCTGTAGCCCTGCGGATCTCAGTCCTCTTAGCAGAAACACACAGAAGATCTCAAAGCCACGTACAGGAGGAAATCCACATTTCTTGCTCTTGAGGTTGCTTGAAAATTTGGTAATTCCCCTCTTGAATTTTTCTTTTTTGTACAGACAGTGTCTTACTGTGTTGCCCAGACTGGTCTTGAACCCAAGCAATCCTGGGCCTCTCCAAGCACTGGGATTCCAGGTGTGAGCCTGGTCAGAAATGTTTACAATTCATCATGAGATCATCTCTACAATAAATCAAAAATTAGCCGGGCGTGATAGCATGCGCCTGTAGTTCCAGCTACTTGGAAGGCTGAGGCGGAAGGATCGCCGGAGCCCAGTGGGTCGAGGCACTCCAGTCTGGGCGACAGAGTGAGACTCCAACGCAAAAAAAAAAAAGAGACATCAAGATAAAATAAGTGAGGAATTTCAAGAGAACAGCAGCTTCACTGTGGTAAAAGAGAATGGTTTTCATGGGGCAACTTCCGTGAGAAAGGGCTCATTTTAACACTGTCAACTTGTTCTCATGAACTCACGCACTTATTTATGGCTGTCTCTTATTTTTGGCTTCAGTGACTTATGGGTTGCTTTCTGTATTTGTGAAAACTGTTTATGTGAGATCTGAGGAAGGGATTTTCTTCTGTGTGAGGTCTCATGAGCACTTACCTGCAGAATTTCCTTCTGATTCCTTCCACTGCGCTCTGGAAAGTACTTTGAGGCCCTCTCACCGCACACGACGGTGCCTTCTTTCTCTGCCATGACCCATTTTCATTTGAAAAATACGTTTGTCTTGATGGCTCACGTGGCATGCCGGGAATGTTTGCCTATCCCTTTCTAACAGGGCACTTCAGATCAAGCCTTCACGCATTCCTTCCTAAGCCCCTTCCATGATGGCCGCCCAATTTCCTCCAGATTGTGCAAACCAGTGCTGCGGCCTGTGTGGGCATGGCGTTTCCTTTGAGCTGAATTTGGCCTTTTTAGCTTATGAAACTAAACAGCACACCCAGAGACCCGGTGGATGGCCGAGCACATGGAATCCCTTGTCCAGGAAGAGGCACGACGGTTTTGTGCAGGGTCTCACGCTTTCCATTTCGTCTCGCCTTCACCGGCTGCGCCAAAGGCGACTTCTCAAAGCTCATAAATCTTAGATCCTCTTTCTGGAGTTTTTTCCCCCCTTTGGGCCCATTTTAAAATCCTCGTCCTCTAAGCCGTCTATTGCCTTCTAAAGCTGTTGACTTGGCAAGACAACAACCGCACCATTCACACCCGTGAATCTGCTCTTGAGGACACAAAAGCAAGCTCATTTGGACTTGGCTGACTGATGGTTAGTCGGCAGTGAAGCCCTGGCAGAAGATAGGTCCCCTGGCTGTGAGGGCAAAAAGTCAAGGAGAGCCCTTGAGTGCCAGAAAAGGTGCATGTTTGTGAGGACCCATCTTGGGGCGATGACTTCAGTCCTTCGGCTTCTTCTTGGCTTCTACCCCGACTCGAATCACTCAGCAGGGTTCCTGAGCTAATGATGTTATTCCGATGAATGACTCCAAGCAAGACTCAGAAGGCTGAGTCCTTTGTGTGAAAATGTGAGTTCATTGAGACAGCATGCCGGAGTTGCCACCATGAGAACAGGGTTTGGCTGTTGCTTGCTGTTTGTTTGAAGCTTCAAGGACTCGCACTCTGGGTGTCCTGAGGCCAGAGCCTTGGAAAGTCGAGGCACAGCTTTCTCAAGGGTCCCCAGTCAAATAAGCTAGGAAGAGGCTGTCTCTAGAATGTAGGGCCTGGTGATGGGGGTTCCAAGTTCTGTTGGGGTCTATGACCAAAAAGTGAGGTCACCTCCTGGGGTCACCTTCCCCGGGCCTCTTCCTCAGACAAGACCTCTATGAGGGCCTCTCTGGCCTGCTGATGGCCCCCCGCCCCCACCCCATGTCTATAACCGTAGACACTAATGTCAAGTCTGTCCCAACCGCTTGGGAGCAACCTGAGTGCTGCCAGGGCCCCAGCCCTGAGCAGACAGATCTGGGTTCTGACCCAGCTTCTCCTTCTTACCAGCTCTGTGATCCTGGAAAAGCCACCATGCCTCTCGGGGCCCCCCCCGGACCACCCCATCAGCACCAGAGGGATCATTCTAGCACTTCCTTCCTGAGATGTCATCAGGCAGATGAGAGACAGTGTCTCTACAACCTTCAGGATCACGTTCCACACAGCGAATGCACAGACAAAGATGGAGGTTACCTGCGGGTGCTAGAGTCAGGGAACGCAGTCCTCATCAAGCAGGTGCCACGGTCATCGCACGTGTGGTTTATTGTGTCTCCCACAAGGTCACAAATCTGACTATGCTGCCCTGCTTATGTTCCTTGTCACTTGCCCCTAAACCATGGCTCACCAAGCTCACAAGCTCACGAGAATGGCCACAAGGAGCCAGGGAGGTAGGATGAGAGGTCGGGCAACAGGTGCAAAGTTACAGTGAGACAGGAGGAAGGCATCAGTGCTCCACGGGGGTGGGGGGGAGTTATTATGGTAAACAGCCCAAAACAGCTGAGGCTGGGCATGGAGGCTCCTGCCTGTCAACCCAGCACTTTGGGAGGCCAAGGAAGGAGGACTGCTTCAGCCCCTGAGTTTGAGACCAGCCTGAGTAACATAGCGAGACTTTGTCTCTAAAAATATAAATATATCAAAAAATTAGCTGGGAATGGTGGCATGCACCTGTAGTCCCAGCTCCTGGGAGGCTGATATGCAAAGATCGCCTGAGCCCAGGGAGGTCAAGGCCACGATGAGCTGGGGTGGTGCCACTGCACTCCAGCCTGGGCAACAGAGTGAGACCCTGTCTCAAAAAAGCAAAACACTGGTGGGGGGGGGGGCACACCTCATCAACAAAGGTATCTGCATAATGAGCATTTGTATACCTAACCCTGAATTGTACCCCACATCTTTTTTTAAAAATTCCAAACTAAAATTCTACAACAAAAGAAAGCATCTTTGAAATGTGAACATATAGCAAAGACATTTTCAGACAAACAAATGCTGAAAGACTTTGCCATCAGATTGCCAACATAATATTTGAACAGAAGACTTCAACAAAGGATATCTAAGTGCTGAATAAATTTATGGAATTGTGTGAAGCAGTTTTTTAAAAATATATATATTAAAGCCATGAAAATCAGGCCATAATAAGATTTTATCACACACCAGCCAGAATGGGTACAATGAAAACACAGATGGTATTAAGTATCGGATAAGATGTGGAGCCCCAGGGACTCTAATTTACATTGCTGGTGGAAATGTCAATTGGCACAATCGCTTTGGGAACTCTGACAATATATTTGCAGTCATAAAAATTTTAAATCTTAAAAAAGCAAGTCTGCCACCAGGTGGCGCCTGGGGACCACGTCAAGTTCGAGTCCCTTGGCTCCCAAGGAGATGGCAACCTTGACTCTGCCTACATGACTGCAAGATTTCCTACACTTTGTGAAATTGCTATGAGGAAAAAAATGACGGAGAGCAAACAGAAGCCAGCCCCGGGCCATGGTGAGGCTTAAGGAGCTTCCCAGAGTAGAGCAGATGCATCCTACCAGACTTTGCTAATTCCCTGTTCAGGTGGCAGTGGGCACCGTGGTCTCGTCTTTTGGGTCCAGGCGTGGAGACCATGAAGCCCGCCTCTTGCTTGGGCCTGGTTTTGCCTCTGTAAGCCTTTTCCCAGGCCGGGGCCTGCAGGCTCCAGGGAAGGTGTGGACATGTGCTATTTACGGAAATACCTGTGTCAACTGGCCACGTGTGCAGGTCTGTGACTTTACAACGAGGCAGGACTCAACTCAGTAGACATGTGTCTTCCCTGGGCACCTTCTCACTTCATTTGAATGGAAAATCCAAGGATTTGGGGCAACTAAAGGCATGAAAAAGCAGCAAACAGGAGGTGTTGACAGGCAGGATGTGTGCTGGGAGCCATGACTGGTTGTGGACAGACCCCGGGGGAGGATGAAGGATTGTTGGCTGGATGGTATTTTAGACTGCTTTGAGAAGCAACTGGCTGTTTTCCAGCATGCACAGAAATACATCCCTGTCAGCAATGCCAAGACTCCCGTGTCTCCACACCCTCGCCCGCATGAGTCTCGATCTACCTTTGCTACGAAACCTGTTCTAATGGGTGTGAAATGGTGTCTCTTCGGGGCTTAATTACACTTCCTCCATGTCTCATGAGGCTGGGCGCCTTTTCTTGGGCCTACTGGCCATCTGTGTCTCTGTGAATGCCCGTGGCTTCCCCACGAGTCCACGCTAGTTTAGGAACAAGTGACAAGGAACATATGTGACTTGGTGCACCGTGTCGGGACTGTGGATTTTGACAGAGGTGATAGTTTCCAACTTGGAAACGACAAAATTCATGTATTGATTTTTCCCTCTCCTTCTTCCCTCTCTCTCCTTCATGTAAATATCTAATATGCACCTTAAACTTTGCGTGTCTAAATCAAGGCTTGCAGCCCACCTGACTCCCTAATACTCTTTCCTTGTTGTGCTGTTGAGATATAAAGATGGGGGAGGCTTGGTTTCACCCTTGAGGACCTCACGTTCGAATGGGTTGGACAGACACTTGGAGGCGAATACAGAACAGTGGGGTGTGGGGTGAGAGGCCTGCATGGTGACAACACGTTGTCAAATCACGTGATGGAAGTGATCACAGTATTCTCTGTCTTCACCGCATGGCTTTCTTTTCATTGCTTGGCGGCGTGTTTTCACAGGACTGAATTCTCTTGCCTATCCATACACTGGGGCAAATAAACGTTCCAGACCTAGGTTTGCAGCAGAAGATGGTGTGACTTCCACCAGGCTGGGGTCAGTCGCAGGCCATGTAGGATCCCAGCAGAGCTCTGGCCCGAGGGAATGCTGACGAGCAAATGTGCAGGTCCACCGTCTTCATGTGTGCTGTGCTCGGCTGGAAGCCTCTCCACCACTGGTGCCTTGAACACACGGAGAACCAGGAAAACTACAATTCCCGGTGAGCGTGTGTTCACATATGGCCTCTGACGCTTGGAATGGATTAATGCACCAACACCAAAACCTCCCTAACATCCACAGGTACTTACTGGAAGGTTTCTTGTGCCAGGAACAACTCTAAGTATGTTGCATGTGTTAAATCACTTCATGTTCACAAAGAGGTAGGGATTATTATTGTTCTCGTCTTACAGGCGAAGAAGCCAAGGGATAAAGGCGTTCAATAAATCACCCCAAAACACGTAGCTAGTAAGTGATGGAGTGGAAACAGACCCAGGAAACCTGGCTTCAGAGTCTGCGTCACCATCCTGTGGCATGCTCACAACTCATCGTGGCCTTGACCTCCTGGGCTCAGGCAATCCTTCTGCCTGGGCCTCTTGAGTAACTGGGACTACAAGAGTACACCACCGCACCTGACAATTATAATAATAACAATAATAATAGTAATAAATTAGACTACCGCTCCTGGCTTGCAGACTCACTCTTGATCACGAAAGGACCCTGCCGATCAGTGTTTGAATACTTTTAACATATCAGACAGCGCTGTGCACCCAAAAGCAGACAGGTTGCCGATGTCTGGAGGGAGGGAATTGAACCCTGTGCCTCTGAGCCAGGGACTAGGCAGCATGTCTCTTTGCCTAACTTGATTAGCCAAAGGGGAGCATCTTTGCATAAGAGAGTGTGTCCTAGCCACTGGTTGTGGATCAGATAGGCCTATTGACATTGTTTGCCAGACTCTGGCTTTGTGTGGACTGCTGTTAGCTTGTGATGCGTATTGGTATAAAGGTTTTTGTTTGTTTGTTTGTTTGTTTATGTATCTACGGTGTGTCTGCAGTTTTAGTCTAGTGTTTGTGTTTTCTTCCCGGCCTTGGTAAGTACTTCAGTGTGAGCTAGGAGAGGCTGTGCAGAAAGGAGCCGTCTACACACTATTTATCATGAAATGAATCTTCTTCTCCAATGATGTATGTGAGAAAGAGTAGGTGGGGCTTGGGGTGTTGGCTCCCGAGAGGACAGGACGTTCTACCCCATGGAGCTGGCATGTGGCCTGGCGGCAGTGCCAGAACCTACTGGCACACAGCTCAGTTCCCTGTGACGCCAGTGAGGAGCCTGGCATTCCTTGGCAGCGTTGAAGCGTGTTTGGTTGCCAAATCAGCAGAAGAGCTCATTGAACTACAAAACCCCATTCCACAGATGACCTGTTAACTCACCCCCAAAATCGCTGGAGAACACAAGCCTAAGACATGGACTCAAGCCAATACATGCTCGATTCACCCACAGGCCTGGTTTTAAACTGAGGGCACGTGTTACTTCAGAAGGAGATGTGGGGACAGCAGTTTCTCGGGTAGAAAAGTCAGCATTGCCCTGGGGAAGTAGAATGGTCTCAGCTGAAGGGCATGATCAGAGGTCTATCTTCCTCTTGCAGAGACTGACCGTCACCCTCATTCAGCGGAGAAGATTCTGTGGGCAGAGAAGGCCCTGGACAGATTCTGGTGAACAGCAGAAACTGTGGTGCAACTGATTCTTGTAACTAACAATCCAACTAGAACAGCTCTCATCAGCGAAAGGACAGTTAGCCGGAGACCATCCAGAAAAAGAGACCCTCTGAACTTAGATTAGGTTGGGTCAAGCTGGTGACTGCTGCGAGGACAGACCCCTGCCACTATGCCACACCACCCGGCCCCACCTGGTGTCCAGTGGATTTTATGCAGTTGGAAAGGGGAGACTTTTTTGTTTTGTTTTTGTTTTGAGTCACGGTCTCGCCCTGTCACCCAGACTGGAGTGCAGTGGCACGATCATGGCTCACCACAGCCTCGGAAGAGCATCTGTAGCATTTTAAGGTAATTAAGAATGTTCATTGACACATCAGAATGGACAAATGGTAGCTTACTTAGGGCTAACTGTAATGAATAAGGAGTTGGAAATTATGCCAGTGAACTTTTTTTTGTTGCATTAAAATCTGTTGCTCGCCGGGCTCGGTGGCTCAGCCTGTAATCCCACGCCTTTGGGAGGCTGAGGTGAGTGGATTGCCTGAGCCCACGGGTTCGAGACCCACCTGGGCAAGCAAGACCTCATCTCTACAATAAATCAAAAAATTAGCCGGGCGTGGTAGCGCGCGCCTGTAGTTCCAGCTACTTGGAAGGCTGAGGC